>JAAKBH010000134.1:0-301980 GCA_019776075.1 Amaranthus palmeri
TGTAAACTTCTTGTGACAGATGATAATATCTGTTTATTCATGCTTTCTGGGTTTTCAGTTTCCCCTATTTTCTCCTCTATGACATAGAGTCCATTCTTGTGCTTACCAAGAGGCCAAGGCCTCTTCATCAAGATTCCCTGTATAAGACATTCCTCAGGAGTGAAGGTAATTTTGCAATTCATATCAACAATGAGTCTTTTAACAGATAGAAGTTTATATTTAAATTGGGGCACAAAAAGTACATTGTTTAGAGTGATTCCATTTTTCAAGATTACATTTCCTGAGTATTTGATTGTCACTTTGCTTCCATCTGGTATGGTCACTATGTGATTGTTGATTTTTATTAGAGAATTACTTATGAATTCATTCAAGTCATGACACATGTGATCCGATGCCCCACTATCTATTACCCAAGAATTGGAATTTAAAACAGATAGACAGTAAGTACCTGTTAACTGACTAGTGTTGGCATGTGTTGTAACTCCCTTCTGATCTTGTTTTATTCAGCATATCAATGATTTGTTGAAACTGTACTTGTGTAAATTGAGCATTGTTCGTTCCATTCCTGTCTTCTTGAGAGATGGCAGAATTAGCATTAATGTTCTTGCTGTAATCTCTTTTCCATGTATTTCCTTTGTGATTAGCAGGATACCCCACAATTTTCCAACATTTATCTTTACTGTGACCATTAATTTTACAATGATCACAATAAAGAAACTGTTTCTTGGCCTTATAATTGTCTGAACCCCCATTCTTGAAATTCCCTCTTTCAAACTTTCTTTTCTCAGCCCTACAAGCAAGTGTTTCATTTAGATCTTTACCACTGCTACTAAGTTGTAGGTAGGTCTCTTCTTCTAAAAGAATTCTGTAGGCTTGTGCAAGGGTAGGCAAATCAGGCATCATCAACATGTTACTCCTTACCTGTTTATATTTTTTATCTAGTTTCATTAAAAAACTAATGACCTTGATATTCTGCTGTATCTTGAAACATTTTTTGGCAATCTCACATGTGCAAGATGATGCTGCAGGGCAGTTGCAAGATGGCATAGGGTTTAACTCATCAAATTCATCCCACAATGTTTTGATTTTTGTAAAGAATTCTGAAATGCTCATTTCAGAAGTTTGTGTGAGGGCATTTAATTCTTCTTGAACGGAAAACATTTGGGCATTGGAGCTTCGTCCATACCTCTCCCCCAATTCATCCCATATTGCCTTGGATGTTTTGTATGACAGCACACTATTAGCAATTGAATCCTCAAGTACTACTATTATCCAACCCATCACAACGTGATCAACTCTATCCCATGCTTTTGATGCGGAGTTTCCTGATGGTCTGGGCAAAGATCCATCTATGAATCCCATCTTATTTCTTCCAGCCAATGCAATAGTCATGACCCTTTTCCAATTAGCAAACCCCCTACCTGAGAATACTATGTTAACCAATTTTTGGCTACTATCACTGGGATGCAGAAAGTAAACTGATGAGGGATTCATTGTTGGATCTAAATTTTGATTGTTCTGACTCACCATTTTTTATATGAGTTGAAGAGTTGTAAAGAATACAAATTCTTGACTATTTCTTGAAGGAAATCAGGAGCTATACTCTCAATTCTGATTGTTTTGACTCACCATTTTTGTATGAGTTGAAGAATTGTAAAGAATACGAATTCTTGACTGTTTCTTGAAGAAAATCAGGAGCTAAAGCTCTGATACCATGATAAAATGTATGAAAAAAAATTAGAAAAGAACAATATGAGCAACAGCTTTCTATTGGATTTCATTCACTGTTTTTATTTTTTGTTATTCATTACATCAGTGAATTATACATATATATAGTATTACATAAGAGGGTTATCATATTACTAACCATGGGTTAGTTGTAACTAACTATTTAACTAATTGTGTAACAACCTAATGTATATTCTTTATATGATCAGAAATATACTGAGTACTACATAATACAACAATCTTGAGCACGTGGTCTTCACATGACTGAATCTTGAACAAGTGTTCTTCTCATGACCAGCTGTTGTCTTTATATTTATCTTGCTGTCATACTCTGCATATGACCACGTGTGCTGCACATGACCTGCTGATGCCTTTACTATCATTTTGCTGTGTAGATAAAGTCTTGCTGCTTCTCCTTTATGTTTGCCTCCTGCACATAAGAAAACTAATGCATACTAACTGATCATATTGGGTTGTTATTCTCAATAGAAGGAATCCGAAAAGGGAATACTCATGTTGTGGACCTCCACACTTTTCCCAAAACCAGTTTGACTTGTCTCATTGTTATAGAAGATGAAACTCTTCTTTGGCACAAACGTTTAAGTCATGCTAGCTTTTTTTTGCTTAATACTTTAAGACCAAAAGAACTAGTTAGAGGATTGACGTCTCTTAAGTTCCAAAAAGATGAAGTTTGTGATGCTTATGCCAAAGAAAAACATGTTAGGTCATCCTTTAAACCTAAAATTTTTGTGACCACCTCAAAGCCACTTGAAATAATTCATATAGATCTTTGTGGACCTATGACAATCCAAAGTCGTAGTGGCAAACACTTTATGTTTTTTATTGTTGATGATTATAGTAGATTTACATGGACTTTAATCTAGATAGCAAAGATGAGGCTTTCAATACATTTGTTTACTTTGCTAATAAAATACAAAAATCTAGTAATTATCAACTTGTTCACATTAGGTCAGATCATGGTAAAGAATTTGAAAATTCAAGCTTTATGGATTATTGTAATAAGCATGATATAAGTCCAAATTAATCTGCACCTAGCACTAGTGGAAAAAAACCTCGGTTTTTTTGTGGGTATTGGCTGCGTTTTTGTCTCGCAGCCCTTGGAGTAGCAGCAAATAAGAAAACGTTATTGGCTGCGGACATTAAAATCGCAGCCCTTTAGTCATTTTAGAAAATAAAAAAAATTCAAAAACTGAAAATATACATCAAACATGAAAAAACGAACATCAAACATCAAACATGAAAAAACGAACATCAAACATCAAACATCAAACATGCAAACGATGAAAAAAAAACCCAGAAAACTAAATCTACAAGAACATCAAAAACATTACAAAAAAACGAATGAATCTTCAAATTACAAAAATTACAAAAAATTACAAAAATTACAAGATCTTCAAAAATTACAAAAATTACAAACCCAGAAAACCCAGAAAAATTACAAAAAATACAAAAAATTACAAAAATTACAAGATCTTCAAAAAAACGAAAAAATCTTCAAGTTCTTCAACATCTTCAAAATCTTCAACATCTTCAAGAATGAAATTCTTACATCAAAAACATCAATAAAAAAACGAGAAAATCTAGAATCGTGAAAAACTTACATGAATTATCTTCTAGATCTTGAAAAAAACGAAAGAGGAGTTTGAAATCCACGAAACCCAAAAACGAATCTCTGCCTTCAAAATCTTTCATGAAATTTGCCTTCGAACTCTTTCATGAAAAAAAAACAACATTGGGAGATTTGAGTTTGCTTCATCAACGAAAATCATAGAAGGATGAAGTATAAATCATAGAAGGATGAAGTATAAATCAGAGAAGAGTTCTAAAAAAAAACGAACATCATGAAAAAAACGAAGAAATTTGAAGTATAAATCAGAGAAGACTTCTAAAAAAGGATGAAGGAAGAGGCGCATGGAATTTCAGAGACTTAGGGTTTTATTTGGTTTTGTTGGGCTTTTGGTTTATTAGGAAGAAGAGGCGCATAGAAGTATAAATTAGAGAAGAGGCGCATGAATAATTAAGAGAAGGAAACGACGCTGGGCTTAGGGTTTATTAGGAACTAGAGAGACTCAGGACTTAGGGTTTTATTTTTTGCTCGGCTTTTGCTGCAGACAATAAGTAAACCGCAGCCCATGACCTTTTTTTTAGAAATTGAGTATTGGCTGCGGACAAGTAGGATAACCACAGCCTTTTAGCCATTTTTTTTAGAAATAGAGTATTGGCTGCGTATATATTAAAACCGCAGCCAATAAATAGCAGCCAATAGGCTTTTCTCCACTAGTGTAGCACACTGCAACAAAATGGTGTGGCAGAACATAAAAGTAGAACACAAAAAGAAATGGCTAGAACCATGTTAATTGCTGGTGGTCTACCTAGAAATTTTTGGGCCGAGGCTGTTAATACTGCATGTTACATATTAAATCGTGTGTTAATTAGACCTATCACTTCTAAGACACCTTACGAATTATTGAAAGGTGTAAAACTAAATATTCCTATTTTCGTGTGTTTGGATGTATATGTTTTGTTCATGTTAATGGACAAAGAAATATAGAAAAGCTTGGTAAAAGATATGATGAAGCAGTATTTCTTGGCTATTCATCTTATAGTAAAGCTTATAGAGTGTATAATAAAAGGACTATGTGTGTTGAAGAATTTGTTCACATTATTTTTGATAAGACTAACTTTATGAAAAGTGAACAAGATGCAGACAATTTTAAGATAGGTCTTGCTAATTGGGAAGATGAAGACGATATACATAGAGAGCAAGGTCCTAGAACAATAGAAAAACAAAATGAGCAAATTGAACCAGAACAGAATGCCAATAAGATCAATGAGCTTGTTTCCACAATTGTTCCTACAAGAGAACTTATGTCTAAGCCATGGAAACATCAAAAGTCACATCCACTTGACTTGATAATTAGTGACACAAACCAGTTCCCAACCAAGAAACTTATGTGCATACTTTACAATCAACAAGAAGGAATTGATTATACAGAGAAATTTGCTCCCGTAGCGAGGTTAGAGGCTTATCAGAAATCTAATTTCCTTTGCTGCTTTTATGAACTTTAAGTAATATCAAATGGATGTGAAGTGTGCTTTCTTGAATGGTCTTCTTGATGAAGAAATCTTTGTGGAACAACCCCCTGGCTTCGAAAATCCATCCTTCATAGATCATGTCTATAAGCTTGATAAGACTCTTTATGGGCTAAAACAAGCTCCTAGGCAATGGTATGTAAGACTATCTAAGTTTTCGATGATTAGAGGAAAAATTGATAAAAGCTTGTTCTTTAAAAATAGAGGTTATGATATTTTAGTTGTACAAATTTATGTTGAAGATATAATTTTTGGTGCCACAAATGAATTGCCATGTAAAGAATTTGCTAACCTTATGAGTGCCGAATTCGAAATGAGTATGATGGGAGAATTAAATTTTATCCTTGGTTTGTAATTTAAACAAATGGCTAATGAAAGTTTTATCCATCAACAAAAATACATTAAATAACTTCTTAAGAAATATGGTTTAGACAATGCTAAATCAAACCACACACCTATGGCTAGGGGTGAAAGTTTGGTGTTTGGTTTGGGTTACACACAAATCCAAATAAAACCAAATAAAACTCGGTGTAGAATTTTTCAGTCCAAATCCAAATCATTTTTTTCATAAACCAAATTGAACCAAATCAAAATTTAAAATTCCAGTCTAAATCGAATCGAATTAACCGAATTTCAGTCGAAATTACATTGACAAAATCGACTAGAGCTTAAAGTTCATTACAAAAAATACAAAATAAAATAGACTAAAACAACTTAAAATGTTCAGCATTAGTGCATTGCAACTTAAAGTGTTCATTAAAAATAGACCAAAACAACTTAAAAGGTTCATCAAGCCTTAAACAAATGCAAAAGTTCATTACAAAACATAAATTCCTCATATTTCTCTTTCATTTTATTAGCCATCATTGACATTTCAAAGTCATCATCAACCCTCAATTCTTTCAAAAGTGCGGAAACATTCACAAGTTCATGAAAAAACAAATTAGCAGAAACATACATAGATCCAGAAACACGTAAAGTCAACTCATAAAAACTTCATAAGAATTCACTAAATCTTGTAACATTTTCCCAATCATCTTGTTCAGGCTTACCTAATTTCTTATCTTTCAACTCAGTTTCATAATGAGGATCCTCCTCTGCATATCTCTCAAATGCAAGTACAAGATCAATGGAAGTACTCAACATCAAAAAGGTAGAATTCCACCTAGGAATAACATCAAGACACAACAATTTTTTAGAACTAATTTTCTCATCTAAAACACATTTTTTAAATCTAGGCAATCTTGCTGGTGACTACTTAATGAATCTAACGGCTTGCCTCACGCGTTGAGTTGAATCATTAACAAGTTTCATTCCATCACCAACCACCAAATTAATTATATGAGCTACACAACGCATATGTAAATTTTGGACACTTAAGAACCCCTATTTTCCAACCGTTTATCTTCTTTTTCAAATAAACAATAGCAGTGTCATTAGAGGAAGCATTATCAACTGTGATGCAAAATATTTTATCAAGCCCCCAATTCAAGCAAACATTTTTCTACAGCTTTACCAATATCATCACCCTTTTGACTAGAAACAGGATAAAAATTTAAAACTCTCTTTTGTAACTTCCAATCATTATCAATAAAATTAGCAGTCAAACACATGTAATTGATTTGTTAAATAGAAGTCCATGTATTAGTAGTTAAAGAAATTCTTCCATCAATCTTTTTCAAGTAACACTTAAGCTTTCTTTTTTCAGATATTAAAATCTCATAACAATCTTTAGCAGTAGTCACTCTAGAAGGCACACAAAACCTAGGCTCTAAAACACTTGAATAATGCAAAAAACCTTAACCCTCAACAAACTTATATGGAAGCTCATCAACTATTATCATAAAAGACAAAGCTTTTCTAAAACTCATTGCATCAAATTTGTCATAAGTAAGACTAACATTACCAGCTTGCTTATCTTTGTCATATTGAAAGGAAAGTAAACTTTGCTTTAAAATCTTTAGGGGTATTGTAGGGATACTTACGGCACTTGTTAATGTGAGCCCATAAAGTACTAGTTCCATTCTTTTTTGTGTCACAATTGTATATAATGTTACAATATTTGCAAGAAGCTCGAACTACTTCACTAGTTTCTTCTTGGTCAAAGTGATCCCATACTGGAGATCTATCTTTCATCCTCTTCCTTACAACTTTCTTTGAAGAAGCAGTAGACTGAGCATTAACTTCCCCAGTACGAAAACAAAAAACAAAAAAATGAACTAATGTCGAATATACACAAAGCTTATTAATACAAAATACAGCAAAAAAAACGTCATACAGAATCAATTCATCTAACAAAAAAGACGAAATCATTATAAAGCAAGTCAGCAAAGACGAAATCAATATACAAAATCAATACACAGAATCAATATACATCTAACAAGAAAATAGTCTACAAAAGAAATATACATCTAACATCTAACCAAAAAGACGAAATCAATATACATCTAAAAATTGAAGTATACAGAAATCAATATACATCTAACAAAATCAATATATAGCAAAAAATGCATCTAAGACTAACATCTAACAAAATCAATATACAACAAAAATACATCTAACATCTAACAAAATACATCTAAAAAAGCAAAAATATACGAAACTAGTATATCAATAAACAGCAAAAACATTTTTAGAAACAAAAAAAATAAATCGCAAAAACGAAGTCAAATAACGAATCCAAAAAATACGAAACAGGGAAGGGATATTAGTATATCTAAAGAACATGAAAACAACAAAAAATTCATCTAACATACATCTAAAAATACATATAAAAAAATCTAAAATTAAAAAAATACAGCAAAAAAAAATGAGTACAATATTAAAAAAACAAAAACAGGGAAGGGATATTAGCATATTACCTTTGGCCTTCCATTCAGAAACGATGAGAAGGTAACTATGAAAGAGATGACAAGTTCATGGAAGAGAGGAGTGTCGAGTGAGAGCAGTAGAGAACTCAGAATAGAGAGGAAAGGGGATGGGTCGGGCGCCGTTCTAGTGAGAGGAGATGGAATAGATTAGGGTTTTTCAATTCTAATTTTTTAATCTTTATATACTGCAGTAAGAAATTAGGGTTTAATAAAATTGGGCTTCGGAGTTGGGCTGCCTGACTCCACTTAATTTCCCTTAGAGTTCGCTTTTTCTGTTTTTTTCGGTTTTATGAACCCAAAACCGAAATCGAACCAAACCAATTTTTTTCATAATAATTGTCTAAACCAAACCAAATTAAAAATATCACCAAACCAAATTTCTTATTCGGTCTGGTTTGGTTCGGTGTTCGATTTTTCACCAAATTAGTTACACCCCTATATGTGGCTACTAATGTAAGATTATATGAAGATTCAAATGGTATTAATGTTGACAAAACTATGTTAAAGGCATGATAGGATCTTTATTAAACTTAACTACTAATAGACTAGATATTTCCTTCAATCACTACAAACAAGTGTGGAGAAAACATTTTGACTAAAAGACCAATTAAAAATTTTGGCATCTATACAATATAAAAAACGGCTAAGGTAAGTTACTGTTCATTTTGCTCTCACCAAATGAACAGTAATGAACAGTAATTTGTTTGCTAGCCGCCAGCTGTCTTACCTATAGAACCTACTCCCTATCCTCAATCTATCTACATCAGAAAACCTTCAAGTTTCCCAGACATCTGCTTTTCTTCCTCCGCGTTCAAAGACTCGAGCATATCTTAATCTGCCCAGCTTCAGTAATGAACAGTAATTTGGTTTGATTTTTTTTACTATAAGTTTTAAATTTCGTTTCATTTGTTCTTATTGTTCATTTTTATTTACTTTTCCTAATGGAGTTTTGGTTTAATTTCTTCATGAATTTGTCTTTAGTTTCGTTTCATTTGTTCTAATTGTTCAGTTTTATGTACTTTCTCTAATGGAATTTTGGTTTTCTTTCTTCATGAATTTGTCTACTGATCTTTGTTACTCTGTTAATGGTGCACTTTTGATTGAATTGTTGTGGTAACTAATGTGTTTTTAGGGTTTTTGGTTGATCTTGCTAAGCACTTTTATTAGGGATTAGTGTAAAATTGAATTTCTTTGGATTGATATTTACTATATAGGATTACTATTGATTGAAATGAATTGCATTTTTGATTGAATTTCTGTGGGTTTGGGGTTTTTGCCTGATCTTTTTAAGTTTTGTTTGCGGAATTCATATTTATTTTTTGGTCTAATTTTTGAATTATATAGTTCAAGATCCATTTCTTCAAGTTTTATAGCTTAACCTTTTTGGGTTTTATCGTGTGTAAGGTTAGTTTGATTGCGTTTGTTTTGTTGATAAGCTTAATTTGGTTGATTTGCAATGTTAGTTGTTCTTCTCATGTTTACATTTTCGCTTACTATTTTGGGGTTTATGTTGGTCTACTTTTTGGGATTATATTTGATTTCATATTGTTCTTTAGCTGATTGATAATACTTTTTGTATTTTAATTATTATTTGGAGTTTGTGTTGGTCATTATTTTTGGGATTATATTTGATTTCGAATGGCGAGCAACAAAGATAAGACGATGTGAAGGAGATGACGCCATCAGTATAACTGATGACTTCCATTATTTAGGTTCTAATCTATTCATTTATTTAGTAATGTTTAATAAATAAGGAGTATGATTTAAAATACCAACTTTTTGCTTAGAAATTATTAAAGTTTAATTTTGATATGTATTTAAGTCGAATTTAAGTTGTGTTAGGTTTTTTGTTTTATTTGTGATTTGTTGGTAACTCAAAATCTGTTTTTGGCAATTCTTTGATGTGATAATCATCATTTTATATCAAGTTAGCAATTTAGTACTGACATATTCCAATTTTGATTTCCAATACTAGCTGGCTAAATGCACATCAATTGGACTTCTAGCACCGGTTCTTATGCTCTTTATCTCCTAGGTCATTTAAACTCTCATTTCTAAACTAGCAAAAGAATATGTGGATTATAAGTGATTGCATACTTATATATATGTTACCTTTTTAGCTAACGTATTACATTAATTTGTTTCAGTATTTGGGTAGCTTAGTAAAGCCATTTTAAGCCCATGGTCGCCATTATGCAGCAGTTTTGACAATTGGTCTTATCTGGGCTTTTGCTGCAATACAAACTACAGCTGGTGCTTTCAAAAATAGCTCCCCAAAAACACAGTGACTACTGTTCTAATCTCATTAGTGCAGCTTCTTGGTATGTATATCTTTCCAAACATACTACGTTTTCTTCATTCTTAACTATAGTTTTTTTTTACTCTCATGTCTCTTATGAAGGGTGTTTTTTCATATTCTTTTGTATAATATAGGCAAACATCAGACTACATAACATTTGCGCTTGTATATGCAGTATAAGCTTCCTTTGATTGAAGATTTGTGAAAATTTTTGGTTGTGTGGTATTTCCGTTAATAAGTTGAAGATTGGAATGTTTGGGTAAATTTTCTTAAGCAAAATTATGAAGTTCACAAACAAAAATCAAATTGAAAATCTTATTTTTGGGATTTTCGGTTTTGTGGTTTTTCCGTTCATCAGTTCAAGATTTGAATATTTGGGTAATTTTTCTTAGGCAAAATTATGAAGTTCACAAACAAATATCAACGTTAATGGCGACACTTTGTGAGACAGAATTACGGATTTTCATACACCCACTAATCACTAGCATAAATACGAGATACCGGTAAAGTAAAATCTGTCATCGTTGATTCAGGAATTGCAAATCATCATGCCACTCAAGTGATCTCATTTATCTCTTAATCAATCATGTTTGCAATTGCAACTGTGTAATAATGCAAAACACTTCCTTCAATTGTTGGCCGATTTTTCTTAGTTGTTAATATTCTTAATTGTAGTAATGCAAATTAAAAATAATACCCTCAAAAGATTTGTGATCCAAAAAGAAGTACAATAATAATCAAAGTTTAAATAGCCAACTGAATTTAAATCAATTAAAGCAACATCAATCCAAATAGCATGTATTGACGTTAAACAATTTTCTAGAATAGTAGAGAAATGTGATAAAATTGATTTAAACTGCGTAAACTGAATGACACCAGTTAGTTCCTTAGTTATCTCGATACTGCCATAACTGTTACTTGGTTTTTTGTTGCTGCACAAGTGTCTGATGGTTTCATTATTGTAGTTTGTGGTTTTCTCTTCATCTTCAATATGTGGTTAAATGCGTTAAATGCTAAATGCCTCATAATAATATATTCATATCGATGGTTTTTTACTTCATAGAATATCTATTTCCCTTAGCTTCCTTGAGTGCATGTTGCACTTTTGGTGATTACATTTTAATTACTATCCCCTTGAATATCATGTGAAGATACACTTGAGCTAAAGACTTCCTCAGTTCCATTGTACTTGTTACTGAGTGTGACGTATTGCGTGGAAAAATGTCATTATTAGTATCAAGTATTACAGAACGGAGTAAGTAATTCTCAAGATTTAACTGCTTTGTAGATTTTGTCCTATTGCAACAACTTGTGAGTTTGCTCGAGTTAATCGAAAAGCTGGCACGATGATCTTTTTAATTCTGTTAGAGGAATTCGTATAGGCCATTTTGCAAGGTTAATTTTGCATTCATAGAAGCTGTTGGAGGAATGTGGAAGACTCATATGGAGAAGAAAATACTAAATCTTTCTGATGTTGACTGATGACCACTCACCTTTCAAAATTTTGCATTCGTTTCTTGAGATTAAAATTCAATATGATGTAATTCTTGATATCATGAGTAGCTGAGAATATTGCTTTCAAAGTAAAAGGATCTTCTTAATGATTTTTAATACCTTGCAGTGTGTTTCAAAGTTTATAAATGTATATTGCTTTCAAAGTAAAAGGATCTTCAAAAAGTTTTGAGATGTCCAATATTCAAGATTTGATTTACTAGCTGCTTTATTTATTATAAGTATATGCGGCTACTTTTGAATTTGTTAAATGCTTGTTGTTTATATTAGTTTAAAAATGCTTTTGTCAATGCAGTTCGGTATGAGAATTATTTGAGTAATAGTTAAGGCAGTGAGACTTGTAAGTGTTTTTATGTTCCATTACACTAATTTGTTGTACCAAGTTTACAACATTTCATTACTTCAGGCTTCTACTTATGTAGGAGTTTGAAGGGTAAAATATATACAATTTTACATACAAATTAGAGATTGCAAAATTAGATTGCAGTACACACAATTAAACATCTATAAATTACAAGTAACCTAAATTAAATTGCAGTTAGTTAAATCTCTCAAACTTACCAATGACTGGAGTATTAAATAAGATTTCTTAAAAATGCTTGCTACTGTGCATTTATGTAACTGTTTTCAGCTCTTAGATTATGTTGATCATTAGTTTAAACAAGTAGTGTCCTGATTTGACAAATGATCATAATATGCTTCTAACTTTAGATATACCTCACCTCTTTTACAAGTAATCTACTGTAGAAACTCTTAGAGACAATGAACTACAACAAGAGGGGGGGGTGAATAGTTGTGTTGCCCAAGGAGTATTTTTTGCCCTAATTTCTTGCGGAATTTTAATAATAAAAATACTCAAAGCAAATTAAAGAAAACTAAAAAGAACACAAGAATTTAACGTGGGAAAAAGCCACGACCCTCTAGGGATTTCACTTCTCTTATTAATTTTATGTAAATATAATTCCTTATTATATAAAACTAATTCTCCTTCTCTTCTCTTCTCTCTTATCCTTCTCTTTCTCTTCTCGGTTCTCCTTCTCTTTCTTCTTTTCTCTCTTTACAAAAATTCTCTCAATTCCCCTTAGACTTACCCAAGTCTAATTTACAATTTCTCTCAAAAATAATTTACAAAATAAATTCTCTAAAATGGATGAACAACACAAGATTTGAACAAGGAAATAATCTTGGAATTAATAAGCTATTAAAAACACTCAAGATTTCCTTTTCTTGATTTATGGAACTCACGAAAATAACTTGGGCACAAATATATTTTTCGGAAATATTTTCTCTCTTGATTGATCACCAATTTGTGCCGGTTATCAAAAAGCATTTAAATACCATTTTAAATCATGTCATGCCATAATCCCATGATCCTTAGATGTGGGAGTAGTGGGCAATAACCGTGAGTTAGTGGGTAAGAAATTTGGTGGTTACTCTAAGTCTTCCCTTGTCTTTTAGCTAAAAATAGCCAAGACCTAATTTTAGAAATCTATTTTAAGATTACATTAAAATTTAGTTATTTTAATTTAAGAGTTAGTTTTTAATCTTAATTCCAAGTTAACTTCCTTGTGCTTCCTTGATTTAATCACCCGTACAACAAAAATAAAAAGAAAAATAAAAACTAAAAATATTTTCTTAATAAATTTGTTGACTACTTCTATGACTGTTGATCTGGGAACACTGCACTGTCTCTGATTGACCATTCTTCGAATTTGACTTGATCTTGAAACAGTAGAGTAGTAATGCCCTTTTCAACTTCTAATGGTTCCATCAACGACCTTTTAGAGACCGGATATAAAACCTAACACAATAATCTCAAACCGTAATATGTTTGTTTATAAATGTTTATGTTATCATCAAAACCAAATGGGCCAACAAATTCCCCCTTTTTGATGATGACAAACTTTATAAACAAACTTAATTAAAAAAAAAAGAGTAAAACAAATACAATGAACAGGCTTGAGATTAACACACGTTCAACCATATTTAGTAAATTAAATCATCACAAATAATTTACTAAACTCTAATGTAAACATATTACTCTAATAAATTAAATTTTAAAACCTTTTTTTTCGAAAATCATGTGGTTAAACATGACTTAAGTTATTAAAATCAAGTACAAGAAATAATAAAACAAAACATAAACATAAATATATTAATAACAAAAACTTATAAATTGAGAAAATCATAAACTAAAAAACATAAAATTTAAGAAACAGAGCAATCTAAGTACTTCAAAATATTATGAGTTGTAAGAATCAAAGGTAAACAAAAGTGATAACCAATAATTTAAAGTCAAACAACAATTAATCAATTTATCCCATATAAAGCAAACATAATATGAGTAAACCAAACCATGATTATAAGAAGTCAAACAATAAGTCATTGCATATAAGTCATTGCATATTAAGCCTAAGTATATCAAACAGTAAGGCATATACTAAGCATTATAAAAGAGAAACCTATATCATAAACTAAGAACATTTTAAAGTTTTAGAACAATACAGAGAACACATTAATCCAAAGATTAAGTAAAAGCGTGAGCATTTACAAGAGCACTTAAATTTGTTTGCCTTCTTCCCCCTTTTGACATCAATCAAAAAGTAGGGGTATATATCAATCCACAGCTCTAAGGCAAGCGTTAGACAAATTAAGATAGTAAGCAGCAAACTAAGAAAGCAAATGCCCAACATGAATCAAGAAAGCATGCATTCAAACATCATAGACCATATAGGGTAGAGAAGAAAAGATAATATGAAGGATTAAAAGGTTTGGTTAGTAGCATAAACATAAAATAATTGTCTTGTACCCCAGCAGGTACGCAAAATAAAGCAAAAAAAATTGTTTAAAGATTACAAATAATGTGGCCAACAAACATTAATTTAAATATTAGAACAGAAACAGGAGGGAACATGCAGCAGTCTCCTCATCTACATATTCCGTCTGCACTTCCACAAACTTCGCGCCAAGACGGAACTCCATCTGGGACAGCTGCTCTTCAAGAATGGAGAGTGAGGCACGGACTTCACTTTGGAAAGCATTAAGTTGGGACTGCAAGGAATCAAATTTGGTATGGATAAGATCAATTGGAGTAGGAGGAAAAGGTGAGGAATCCCTATCAAAACCAGTAGGTGTTGGTGAGGTGGGAATAGGTGATGGTGGTGATGATGGAATGTGGAATGGTGTGGGTGATTCTGGTTTTGGTGATGGAGGGGTTGGAGAAGTCATATCATCATGTTGGCTCGAGGAACTTTTGGAAGCTAACCTCCTGCTCTTCCTTGGTGTGAGCACGAAAGGTTTCTTGATTTTCTTTAGAGGCACATGAAGGTCCTCATCCTCTTCCAGTTCCACTTCTTCTTCTCCCTCAAACTGTTCCCCCTTACTCACAGCTTCCTCCTGTTCCCTTTCAGTTTCTGCCTCACTGGCGGCAGTGGGAACAGTCTCCTGATCTTCTTTTTCTTCTTCCTTTCCTTCCTCCTCTTCTTCTTTTTCTACTTTCTCCTCTTCTTCTTCATCAGAACTCACATCCACCTCCTCAATGGCATGTTCTAGAATCCCTTTTTCGTTTAATTGGAGGTGCAAATTAGTAAGGCACCTCTTACTGATTTTATTATTGGCGCTCATAGGGAATTCTAGTCCATCCAATGGGACTCCAAACTTCTTAAAAATGCAAGTCAACAAACCTCCATATCCAACCATAAGACCCTTCTCAATGCACTCAGATAAATGTGACACCATCAACGATGGAAAATTAATTTTAATGTGATTATCCGTGCAGTAAATCAACGTTGCATCGCGTAAATTCACTTCACTCCGCTTGGAATTGCGGGGTAAAATGAACCTACGGGCGATGTTGTAAAGCAACTTGTGTAGTGGAGACAGAGACATGTGACTAAATCTCTTTTTATCTTATTGACCAATAAATTTTAAAACGGTTTTCTCGGTAATGCCAGAAAAAACAATCTTCGACCGAACATAATATGTATCAAACCCTACCACTGGAACTTCGAACCATTCGCCCAACATTAAACTATTAAACTCGATTTTAATATCTTTAATCATGCTTGAACAAACCCCATTATCAATTGTAAAATTTTGAATAAACACTCTTATGAGATGTGGGTAAATCGGATTACAAGAAAAATTACTCATTAATTCTTCCCAACCTTGATTACTTAAAATGGCGTGTAATTGAGGAAAGGGAGTAGAGTCATACCAATATTTGTCCAACCCAAAACCTACGGACATCTCCTTTGCAACCTCTTCAGCACAATCAAGATCCACGACCTTGGCCTTTTTTGCCGATTTTGAAGATGAGCTTCCTTTGGTGGAAAAAGCCCTTTTTGTGCCAACATGCATGGGTTTAGATGATTTGGGTTGAGATGAGGGAGTTGATGATTGAGGGTTGTCGGATGAAGGGTGAATGACTTGTAGTGGTTCCGGTTGTATGAATTTGGGTGCCTTTCCTTTGGTGTTCTTGGTAGATGAAGTCTTGGGAGATTTCATGGTGATGGAAAGATGAATTGATGAAGGTTGAAGAAGGAAAATGGGTTTGACGGTTTTGCTAGGAGTAGTACAAGTAATGGGTTTGTGAGTGATGGATGTGACGTGAGGAGTGTAGGAGTTATAAAGGTGTGAAGGGATGGTTAGTGAAGGGTTTGTACTACTTCTATATTGGCGGTTTTAGGAGGTGTAAGGGTAGTTATTAATTAAGCTTAGTTCGTTGAATATATCGATTAAGATAACTACTTTCCGAAAGACCTCGATGATCCGTCTTCCATTTCATAAATAATGTTGGCTCACCGAAATAAATTAAAATAAAATGAAATGCTGGAATTTGTGGAAAATAAAAAAATAAATTTATGTTATTTTTCGATAAGAAATTTTATAATATGTGGATAATATATATATATATATATATATATATATATATATATATATATATATATATATATATATATATATATATATATATATATATATATATATATATATATATATATATATATATATATATATATAATATATATATATATATATATATATATATATATATATATATATATATATATATATATATATATATATATATATATATATATATATGAAATAAGTTATGCTACTTGGTCTAATCAGTTAATACAAGTACTCAAGATAAAGTTTAAGACACATACTTAAATAGATGCATACCCGAATCTCGCAATGATTGAATAATCAATCTTGGTTGTTGTGGTTGATTGAACCCTTCCAATTTTTCAAGTTGTTTTGAGGAGGAATACTAGCATTAAACTTTAGTGAAGCTTGATCATACCTAGCTCCAACCTCATCTTTTCGAATTGTTCCTTTGGAAGCGGTTTAGTCATAATAGCTGCAACTTGATCACTAGTATTGACATGTTTAACAATAATATTTTTATGCTCTACATTATCTTTAAGAAAATGGTGTCTAATATGAATATGTTTAACTCTAGAATGATGCACCAGATCTTTAGAAATGCAAATAGCACTAGTATTATCACAATAAATAGGAACACATTCAAGTTTAATACCAAAATCTCTTAGCTGTTGTTTAATCCACAGCATTTGGGAACAGCAGGCTGCTGCTACATATTCAGCTTCTGCAGTGGATAAAGCTATTGTGTTCTGTTTCTTGGAACTCCATGATACCAAACAAGATCCAAGAAACTATACCATTCCTGAAGTGCTTTTCCTATTCACAAGATCACCAGCATAATCTGCATCACTATACTCTTTCAAGTCATAGACATCACTTTTAGGATAAAATAGGGATAAGTCATCTGTTCCCTTTAAATATCTTAGAATCCTTTTTACTGTCGCATGATGTGATTCTTTAGGATTTGATTGAAATCTAGCACACAAACCAACACTAAAGGATATATCGGGTCTACTAGCTGTTAAGTATAGTAGTGATCCTATCATGCCTCTATACATCGTTTGGTCAACATTAATTCCGTTAGAGTCTTCGTCTAATCTTATGTTAGTGGCCATGGGTGTATGGTTTGTCTTAGCATTATCTAGTCCATATTTATTTAGAAGTTCTTTTATGTATTTTTGTTGATGGATAAAAATACCGTTAGCTGTTTGTTTAATTAGCAAACCAAGGAAGAAATTTAATTCTCCCATCATACTCATTTCGAATTCATTACTCATTAGGTCAGCAAATTCCTTACATAACGATTCATTAGTAGCACCAAAAATAATATCATCAACATATATTTGAACAACTAAAATATTCAAACCTTTATTCTTAAAGAACAAGGTTTTATGAATTTTACCTCCTATGAACTTGTTATCAATCAAAAACTTAGATAATCTCTCGTACCATTGTCTAGGTGCTTGTTTTAGACCATAAAGAGCTTTATCAAGCTTGTAGACGTGATCCAGAGAAATTGGGTTTTCAAAGCCAGGTGGTTGGTCCACAAATACTTCTTCTTCTAGAAACCCGTTTAAGAATGCACATTTTACGTCCATTTGATATAATTTAAAATTCATGAAAGCAGCAAAAGAAATAAGAATTCTAATAGCTTCTAATCTAGCTACGGGAGCAAAAGTTTCAGTATAGTCAGTACCTTCCTGTTGATTGTATCCTTTTACCACCAACCTTGCTTTGTTTCTGACTATTGTGCCATGTTCGTCCAGCTTGTTCCTGAATACCCATTTCAGCCCAATTATCTTCTTGTTCTTGGGTTTAGGTTCCAAGTGCCATACTTTGTTTCTTTCAAACTCATTTAATTCGTCTTGCATTGCCACCACCCAATCTGAATCTTGTAAAGCTTCTTCATGATTCTTGGGTTCCATTGTTGATAGAAAAGAGAAGTGTGCACAAAAGTTTCTCATTTGTGACCTTGTTTGTATGCCTTTGTTCATGTCGCTTAGGATCAAGTCTAGTGGATGTGATTTTTGGTGTTTCCACGGTCTTGGAACAAAGTCTCTGGTGGAGACAAATGTGGAAGCAGACTCACTGACTTTATTCTGATTTGGTTCAGCATCAATTCTTTCTTCTTGAATTTCTCTAGGGATATCTGGATTAGGAACTGCAGGCTGTTCCAGTTCTGCTTGTGGCTCCTGTTCTTGATTTGGTTCAACATTCTGAACCTGTTGTTGTTTTTCTTGATCTTGCTCCTTTTGTATAATTTCTTCATCATCCAAATTAGCAAGACCTATCTTAAAATCACATGTTTCTTGTTCACTTGTCATAAAGTTAGTTTCATCAAATATTATGTGAACAGATTCCTCAACACACATAGTTTTCTTATTATAGACTCTATATGCTTTACTATGAGATGAATAGCCAAGAAATACTGCTTCATCACTTCTTTCATCGAATTACCTGTATATCGTTTTCCATTAACATGAACAAAACATTGACATCCAAAGACTCGAAAATATGAAATATTAGGTTTAATTCCTTTAAATAATTCGTAGGGGGTTTTAGAAGTGATTGGTCTAATTAAAACATGATTTAAAATGTAGCATGTAACGGCTTCGGCCAAAAAATTTGTAGGTAGACCACTAGCTATTAACATGGTTCTAGCCATTTCCTCTAAGGTTCTATTTTTACGTTCTACCACACCATTTTGTTGTGGTGTTCTAGGTGCGGAAAAATTGTGACTTAAGCCATGCTCATTACAATAATCCATAAACTTTGAATTTTCAAATTCTTTTCCATGATCTGATCTTATGTGGACAAGTTGATTGTTACTAGATTTCTTAATTTTAGTAGCGAATGCAACAAATTCATCAAAAGCCTCGTCTTTGCTAGATAAAAATAAAGTCCATGTAAATCTACTATAATCATCAACTATAACAAAAACATATCTCTTACCGCTGCGACTTTGGATTCTCATTGGTCCACAAAGATCCATATGAATTAATTCAAGTGGTCTTGAGGTGGTCACGACGTTTTTAGGTTTGAAGGATGACCTTGCATGTTTTCCTTTGGCACAAGGATCACATACTTCATTCTTTTGAAATTTTAGGGACGGTAATCCTCTTACTAGGTCTTTAGATCGTAAAGAATGAAGCAATGAAAAACTAGCATGACCTAATCGTTTATGCCAAAGAAAAGGGTCATCTTCTATAATACTCAGACATGTTAGACTGGTTTTAGGAACAGTGTGCAGGTCCACCACGTAGGTGTTCCCTTTTCTGATTCCTTCCAGAATGATGTCTCCTGTGTCGTTCCTAGAAATGATGCACTCTTCAGAAGTAAAGTTTACAGAGTTACCTTTGTCGCAAAATTGAGAAATACTTAAAAGATTGTGCTTTAAATTCTCGACCAAAAATACATTATCTATAGCATGAGAACTTGACCTTCCTATCTTTCCTTTAGCAATGATTTCACCTTTCATGTTGTCGCCAAAGGTCACAATTCCTCCATCATAGGCTTCTAATGAGAGAAATTTTGATCTATCGCCTGTCATGTGCTTGGAACAGCCACTGTCGAGATACCATGAGCTGTTCCCCCTCACTAGAACCTGCAAAACGAACTTAATTGTTAGAGGGTGGAACCCAGCCATCCTTGGGTTCCATGTCGATTTTACAAGAATCATATTTCTTAATCCAAACTCTATCGACATATATTTGGTTCGTTTTGTTATGTTGTTCCTTTTTTAAACATTGATGTTTCAGGTGCCCAGTCTTGCCAAAAAAGTAACAAACCTTTTTACTTGGGAGATCAACGTAGACCTTTGTCTTTTTATCATGTTTGTTATATCCTAAACCTTCGGTTCCTTTGGTTTTAGCATTAAGAATCCATTTGGGAACTTCTTTGATTTTCCCTTTTTCTCTTGAATTTAATTCAAGCCTAAGTCGATCTTTTTCTTTTAAGGCGGATTCTAGGTCTAATTTCATTTGAAGAAGAACACATTTAATTTCTTTATTAGACTCATAACTCAATTCCATTTCTTGATACTTAAGTTGATTTAATTCAATGTTTAACATGATGTTTTCTTCTTTAACCTTTTCTATAGCTTCTTTTAACATCACATTATTATCAAGCAATTCAAAGAATCGAGTTTGCACATCGGACCTAAAAGAATTAAGGTAGTATTCTTTGCACACCTTAAGGTCTTAATCTGTCTTGAGACAGATGGATGTTTGTTTTTCTAAATTTTCGTGAGACTCTAAAATCATTTTAATTAATCTATGTTTATCCAATTTGAATAAGTAATCAGAAAATGGATCAGAAGACAGTACCTCTTTTCTTTTAGACTTTTCATCATGCGTTGCCATGAGACATAGATTGGCTACTTCTTCTTTTTCAACGGGAGCTTCGGTTTCGGCCTCGCTTTCAGATTCTCCCCATGCAGCTATCATGGCTTTGCGAAAATCGGCTTTTTTGAAGTTTCCTTTTGTTGGTTGTTTTCCTGTTTCTCTTGCTTTTCCTTTACCCTTCTCATTCTTCCATAGTGGACAATCCTTGATGAAGTGCTCGGTACTTCCACGTTTGTGGCATTCATAGGTTTTGGAATTTGAAGTTCCTCTTTCTTTGTTGTTTCTTTGATTTTTATACTTGTTGTTCCTGAAGAACTTCTTAAATCTACGTATCAGCATTGCTGCCTCTTCCTCATCAGTTTCTGATTCTTCTTGATCGTTTGCTGTCAGAGCCAGACCCTTGTTCCTGGAACTGTCAGCTGTTCCCAGATGTAATTCATGAGTCATAAGGGAACCAGCCAACTCTTCCAGATTAAACTTTGTGAAATCTTTAGATTCTTGAATGGCTGTGACCTTCGCTCTCCAACGATCATCTTGAGGTAGGCTTCTTAGGATTTTTCGTACTTGTTCATCTGAAGGAACCTTCCAAGGGAGACAAGCTCATTCGTGATGTTTGTGAACCTAGTAAACATTTCTTGAATGCTTCTTTAGGTTCCATAACAAATCTTTCGTATTTAGACATGAGCAAGTCAATCTTGGAACGCTTTACTTTACTTGTTCCTTCGTGGGTAACCTCCAGCGAATCCCAAATTTGTTTGGCTGTTCGGCATCCCATAATGCGATTATGTTTGTTTGGACCAAGCCCACAATGAAGCAATTTGATAGCAAGAGCATTCATTTCCATCTTTTGAAAATCTTCTTTCTCGTATTCTGTAATAGGTTTCGGAACAGTCTCGTTATTGGAGTTGGTAGCTGTCACCTCAAAATCTCCAATTTCGATGACTCTCCAAACTTGATAGTTCTCGGCTTTGATGAAGATCTCCATCCTATTTTTCCAATATGTATAGAATTTGCCATCGAACATTGGTGGTCTTTGAGTAGAGGAACCTTCTTCTATGCGTTCGTTCATTTTCAGCATCTCTAATACGCCAAGATACGGCTCTCAGGGTTTCTTGATCAAATGAGGAACAGGGCTCTGATACCAATTGTAGAAACTCTTAGAGACAATGAACTGCAACAAGAGGGGGGCTGAATTGTTGTGTTGCCCAAGGAGTATTTTTTGCCCTAATTTCTTGCAGAATTTTAATGATAAAAATACTCAAAACAAATTAAAGAAAACTAAAAATAACACAAGAATTTATTGTGGGAAAAAGCCACGACCCTCTAGGGATTTCACTTCTCTTATTAATTTTATGTAAATATAATTCCCTATTACATAAAACTAATTCTCCTTCTCTTCTCTTCTCTCCTCTCTTCTCCTTCTCTTTCTCTTCTCGGTTCTCCTTCTCTTTCTTCTTTTCTCTCTTTACAAAAATTCTCTAAATTCCCCTTAGACTTACCCAAGTCTAATTTACAATTTCTCTCAAAAACCCTTTACAAAATAAATTCTCTAAAATGGATGAACAACACAAGATTTGCACAAGGAAATAATCTTGGAATTAATAAGCTATTAAAAACACTCAAGATTTCCTTTTCTTGATTTATGGAACTCACGAAAATAACTTGGGCACAAAAATATTTATCGGAAATATTTTCTAATAAATTTGTTCACCCGTACAATAAAAATAAAAAGAAAAATAAAAACTAAAAATATTTTCTTAATAAATTTGTTGACTACTTCTCTGACTGTTGATCTAGGAACACTGCACTGTCTCTGCACTAGTACAAAAATGACTTTAGGTAACACATATTGGTAACACATTTTGATATCCAACTTTTTAAAAACATTAGGTAACACTTTTGTAACACTTTTTCTTTAAGTAACACAATCATGTAACACTTTTAAAATTAGTAACACTTATATGTAACACTTTTAAATTTTGGTAACACTTATATGTAACACTTTAAAATTGGTAACACTTGTAAGTAACACTTTCAAATTTGGTAGCACTTATATGTAACACTTTAAAATTGGTAACACTTGTATGTAACACTTTAATAATTGGTAACACTACATGTAACACTTTAAAATTGGTAACACTAATATGTATAGCTAATAAGTAATAACGACACTTAACATTTTAGGAATTGGTAACACTGATATATAACACTTTATAAACTAAGACACTAATAGGTAACTTTAATATTTTATATCCTAGCAAGCTACCTAATTAATTTTTTAAAATTTATTACCACTACTAATTAAAGAAGAGGAAAATAAATTTGAAGAATTTAATTCACCCTAAAAATAAAAAAAAAAATTTAAAAATAATATAAATTAATAGAGAGGGAAAAAAATTTATTAAAAAAAATAATTAAACCTAATAATTAAATATGGAAAAAAAACTTGAGTGTTAGAGCAAATTAAAACGTGCCTGCAATATTTTTAGAAAAAACTTGAGTGTTAGAGCAAGAAGAGGGAAAAAATAATTAAACCTAATAATTAAATTTCCATCTTCTCCCTCGTGAACTCGTACTCCCTCGCCTGCAGTTATACATTTTCAGAAACAAATCAAAAAAATTTTCAGAAAAACGCATCGGCCATCTTCTCCCTCGTCCCTCACAAAATCCATCCTCCATCGTCGTCGACTCTTCCCCCACCGGCGTCTTCCCTCTTCCCTTGCACCGGCCACCGCGTCTGCGTCTCCTCCCGCTGCTGGTTCTTCGTCATAATTTGTGGTAGGTAAATTTCCCTCTTGAATCTCCTAATACAAATTCATATATTTTGTTTAATCTGTAGTTATGCTTTGAGTTTTGCTTCAATGACCTAATTTTAATTTGTGTTTTCCGGAAATTGATTTGCTGTTGTTTTTGCTTGTTGATTTGTTGATTTGCTTGTTGTTTTCCGGAAATTTTAATTGATTAGCTGTTGTTGCTGTAGTTATACGAATTCATATATACAAATTTCAGTTTTGTTGTTGCTTGTTGTTGATTTGCTGATTTTTGCTGTACCAATATAATTTCAAATTAAAGAAATTAATTCTATAAACTTTTTTAATTTGAAATTCATATTGTTGTTCGAATCTTGTTTTTCGGAAACCGTATTCAATTTGAATCTTGTATAGTTAAAATTTTAATTTGAGTATTAGCTTTAATTTGATATTTTTTAATTTGAGTCTTCTGCAAACTGGAATTCCTAACTTCTGGTGGGCTACGTAGTCCAATCAATTTTCAAACAACTAACTTTTGAACTTTCTCTTGAATGCTTCCTAATTATCTTCTACCTATTTGACCAAATCTTCATTTTGTCTATACTGGAAATTGAACCAGGAAAAACCCAATTCGTGATCCTGACTGTTGTCGTAATCGTCCAGTTAATCTTCGTTTTTGGGTGTTAGTGAGGTAAGTTCTTCTACAATTTTTGATGGGTATATTAGAATTTTACTGTCTGAATGTTAATTATTGGAAACAGATATGTCTTTAATTTCTTTTTTTGTGTTCAATTTTTTTCTGATTAATCATGGGTTTTCTTGGATTTCTATTTGTTTAATTTCTGTTGGATTTTTGTGGGTTTTATTACTGGTGAAGGGAATATGTGGTGATCATTGGTATTGGGTACTGGTTCACCGACTAGAACTTTTACTGTATCTGTATGAGCTTTTCATGGTCGGTGTAGAACGAGTCTAATGAAACAATACCGATTGGAGTAATTACATGCCGCCGGTTTTTCTTACATGTATAAACCCACATGAAACATGTGATGAATAATAGTTAAAAAAACTCTTTAGTAGTAATATGCCAGTGCAATTGGTTCAATAGTGGGATTTTAGATGTGTGATAACGGGTGGCTAATGATTTTAATGCACACAAAATAGCCTGCTACTGCTGCTGATCCAAAATATTTGAGATGGAATTAAGTTTTTGACATGCTAGATGTAAGGAATTACTTTCTAAACTTAATAATTTGTTTTGAAAATTAACAGACGAGACAAAATGAGTAGTTGGACCAACTTATTACAGTCAAGTAATGAATATGAGAAAGGTGTTCTAGATTATTTAGACCGAGCATTTGCTACGCAAGCCATTGGAGATCAAATAATTTGCCCATGTAAAGAGTGTTATCGCCGTTTTTGGTTTCGTAGAGATAAAGTGTACAATCATTTGATCGCAAATGGGATCATGCCAGGCACTGAAGGATGGCTGTGTGATGAGAATGACACATCTTCAACAAAAAACACTAACGTTGACAATTCACCAGCTTTTCTAGATGACATGGAACGTTTGATATTTGATACTCATAGAGATGTGGCAACCATGTTTCCACATGACCATGAAGGGGTTGGAGAGGAGGCCAATACAGAGGCTAAAAAGTTTTATAGGTTAGTAGAAGAGGGAAATGAAGAGCTATATCCTGGATGCAAAACATTTTCAAAACTTTCATTCCTCATTCGCATGTTCCTTTTAAAGTGTAAACATGGGACAACAAACACTGCCTTTACAGATTATTTGCAATTATTTCGAGAAGCAGTACCAGATTCTAAATTGCCTAAATCTTATAATGAGGCAAAGAAAGTGGTGAAAGATTTAGGTCTTCACTATGATAAAATCCATGCATGTCGTAATGATTGTATGCTATATTGGAAAGAGCATGAAGGTGCTACATCTTGCCATGTGTGTCATGCCTCAAGATGGAAAGATAAAGAGAATGAACATTTAGAAGACGTGAATAATTTGTCATCTAAGGATGCTCATTTAGTCCCTGCAAAAGTTGTTTGGCATTTCCCTCTTAAGCCTAGGCTTCAAAGGCTGTATATGTGCTCCAAAACAGCAGAGTTAATGAGGTGGCATCATGAAGAGAGGGTTAAAGATGATCTACTTCGACATCCTGCCGATGGTGAAGCATGGAAACATTTTGATGAAAAATACTCGGATTTTTCTAATGAAGCACGCAATATTCGATTAGGACTTGCAAGTGATGGATTTAATCCATTTCGAACTTTGAGCACGCAACACAGTACATGGCCTGTTGTCTTGATCAATTATAATTTACCCCCATGGCTGTGTATGAAGTCTGAATTCCTAATGTTGTCTTTACTTATTCCCGGGCCCAACTCTCCTGGAAATGACATTGATGTCTACCTTCAACCATTGGTGGAAGAGCTCAAAGATCTATGGGAGAATGGTTTGCACACCTATGATGCATCAAAAAAGCAAATGTTCATGATGCATGCAGCTTTACAATCAACAACAAGTGACTTTCCAGGATACGCAATGTTGTTTGGTTGGAGCACCAAAGGAAAGTTTGCATGCTCTTATTGTCATTATGAAACTGATCACCGCTATTTGAATAATAGTAAGAAATCAGTTTATAGAGGGAATCGTCGATGGTTGAATGTCAATCATCCTTGGCGGCATGATATAAAGTCTTTTGATGGGGAAAAGGAGGAGAGGATAGCTCCCGAACCTTTAACAGGGGCCGAGATTGTTAGCTTACTGGAAAACTGGAAAAATAGTTTTGGAAAGTTGCAGCCGAAGAAGAAATTGTCAGATACTCCGTGGAGAAAGTCATCAATCTTCTATACTCTACCATACTGGAAAGATTGCAAATGTCGTCATCATTTGGATGTCATGCATATAGAAAAAAACATTTGCGATAGTTTGTTGGGAACTTTATTAGACATTACTGCAAAGTCTAAAGATCACCATAAAGCTCGATTAGATATGAAAGAAATGGGAATAAGAAAAGAATTGCATCCTTTGGAATCAGGTGATGATCGCTTTGTCTTGCTTCCTAAAGCATCATTTTCAATGACGAAGGAGGAAAAGAGAATATTTTGCGGAGTTATAAAGAAGGCAAAGCTACCGCAAGGGTGTTCATCGAATCTTGCAAGGTGTGTGCAGGTGAAGGAGGGAAAAATTTTAGGGTACAAGAGTCATGATGCTCATATTATAATGCATCACTTACTTCCAATTGCTGTTATAAAAACTCTACCAAAGCATGTGGCTTTGCCTCTTATTAGATTAAGTGCCTTTTTCAGATCAATATGTAATAGAGTTATCAATCCAAATGATTTGGATCGCCTTCAAACTGAGATTAGCGAGACTCTTTGTGATCTTGAACGAATATTCCCACCATCTTTCTTTGATATCATTGTTCACTTGCCCGTTCATTTAGTCAATGAAGTAAAGCTTGGTGGTCCAGTATGTGATTGGTGGATGTACCCGATTGAAAGATATCTAGGAAAGTTGAAATCTTATGTCAAAAATAGAAATCGTCCTGAAGCGTCGATTGCAGAGGGTTATTTGGCTGAAGAGTGTTTGGTATTTTGCTCTAGATATTTGAATGACGGAGAAAAGATGCGATCGAAGGGATCTAATCAATCTCATAAAACAGATAATAAAGCTACAAATGAGGGGTCATCTTTATTCCCTATAACTGGTTATCCTCTTGGGAGAAAAAAGAAGGGAAAGAAAGGAAATGCATTTAGTCTAGATTCCAAGACAAGGACTCTGGCACATCGTTATGTATTGTTCAACTGTGAAGATGAACAAGTTCAATATTATATCGAGTGAGTACTTTTTTTGTTGTTCAATATAATATATTAGGCTTATAAATAATTTGATTATACTTACTTTTATTGTGATATCCTAGGGAACATGAGAAGGTTGTGAAAAATAAGTCAAAAAACAAGCGGAATAGAAGGTGGAAGGAGGCCCAACAACATAGCAATGAATTAATGGATTGGTTTAAGGTAAAGATTGAGTCAGCTAATGTCTCATATCCAGTTAAGTGGCTATCATTGGGTCCTTCTACTACTGCTAGGAGATATGTTGGATATTTTTGTAATGGCTATAACTTCTACACCAAAGAGCATGATGAGAAATGCAAAACCCAAAATAGTGGAGTCTCATTGACTGCTTTGACTTCAAGCTTTGCAAGTAGCAAGGACTGTAATCCTATTTTGGGTAAGGTCACTTATTACGGGGTCATAAAAAGAATTATTGAGTTAGATTATTGGGGTGCATTTAGTGTTGTATTGTTTGAGTGTGATTGGTTTCAAGTGGAAATAGACGACTACAACCTTACTCGTGTAAATTTTAAGAAATTCATCTCCAAAGATGACCCGTATGTGTTGGCATCACAAGTTCATCAAGTATTCTATATTCAAGATGGCCTTGAAGAGGATTGGCATTATGTGAATCGAAAGTTGCCTAGAGATTTTTTTTATGCTGAAGGACAATCTAGAGACACATATGAAAGCAAAGTTCTTGAACCAGATGATGATATAAATTTGGCACCTGTAAATGATGAAGATATAAGTTGGTGTAGAGGAGATGCTTGTGATAGAGTTCAAGTGCAACAAATCAACATTATCAGTGATTTAAATGTTGATACTTTTGACGATGATTCTGATGTTGATGAGACAGATTGGGATTGGATGGAACCGTTAACTTAAATATTCGAATGATATGATATTAAATGGATAGACAATTTCTAGTTATATTTTTTTTTGCAAGATTTTTGAGAATTTTAAGTAGTGTTTGATATCAATCATGCAGATTAATTATGTAAATCTGTCTCTTATGAGTGTATTTCTTTCCGTTAGTGTTCATTATTTATGCTTTTTGAGTAGGATTTGATATAATATTGCTCATTTGATGTTTTATATACCTAACTGTTTATGTCATTGTCATTGTTATGGTAATGGAGGAATCATCAAGCCTTGTAATGTGAATTCAGGCAAAACTACTTCTTGCAATTTATAATTATAAATCATGAGTAGTTGAATCCTGCTAAAGTAATGATTGAAATAATGAACCATCTTGAGACCCTCTTGTTATCTGCTGCTCTCTAGTTGTCTGCTGCTCAGGTTTCCTATACTTAACAATATAGGTGGGCTGTCATTCATTTATTGTATATTCTCTTTTACAAACTTTTATGCATTTTTTTGACGCTATTTTACAGTTGTACCAAAGATCATCAATATGTCAGATTATGAAAAACTAAGAGAAAAAAGGATTGAAGCAAACAAACAAAAAATGAAGGTCTTAGGGATTAATACAATGGCTTATGAAGTAAGTCAGTTAATGAAGAGCTCAAAACAACCAAAGAAAAATAAGGTGCAACCGAAAGAGGTAGGTAAAGACCTCGATGATGATTATACACCCGGTGAAGATAGTGAGGAAAATCATTCAAGTGAAGAAGATGAAAATCAAATCAGGAAAAGTAGTGTAAATTCATTGGTTAAAACCAAGAAGGTGATTTCTTTATTTGATTATACTTGTGAATTATAATAGTCAACATTCTATTTTAATGGTGTTGCGAGTGTTGGGTGCTCTTTGTTGCTCTCTGAGTCCTTACCTCTGTGCTGTTTGCTTTAGTATTCTGATCCTGTTGCTAGCTTTGTTTTATGGTGGGTTGGTTGTGGGGTTGTGGTCCGTTGTTACTTGTTGTTCTAGCTTTGTTTGATTCGTTATGTTGCTGATATGATGTGTTTTAAGTGCTGGGAGTTGTTGCACAATGCACACAGTTGCACAATGCACATGTGTACTGGTTTGCGTTGTCGACTTGTTGATGAGGGCTGCATCAAGTGTTGTTGCTATGTTGAGCAGCCTAATGTGTGGTGTTGATGCTGTGGTGCTGGTTTGTTGACATTGGTGTGCTATGTTATGCTGAATGATGCTGCCTGGTTCATCTGATTCTTGTCTGCTTGTTACTTCCTTCTACCATCCAATTCTGCTGGGCTGTTTTCTACTGAATGATGTGTTTTTCTGTGCTATTGCTGCATTCCAATGATGCTTCTACTGTGCTGATTTGATGTCTCTAGCTGCTGCTGTTGAGGTGCTGCTGGTGCTAGGTTCTTTTGGGTTTTCCTCACTAGCAGTATCAAAACAGAAGGAGTAACAGAAAATCGGTAGCCACACCTTGTAAATTGGTTTGAAATTTTGTGGCATTTGAATGCAAGTAGTATTCAATTCGCACACACTGTCAGAATCAGTGTCCATAGTGTGCCATTTCTGAAATTCTTTTCTTCTTTTATTTTTTCGAGCAACATTCTGATTTGTTCAAAAATTGCTGTGCACTTGTCTAATTTTTTTTGTTATGTGTTATAGCCCACAAAAATAATATTGCAAGAGTCGTTACATATTTCTTGGCAACATACATACTGTCAGAATTTTTTTGTGCACGCTACTGCACAGATTTCGTGCAAATTCTGTTATGTTTTGTTGTGTGGCTGTTGGTGCACTTAAAAATCTCTTATTTCATTGCTGATTCAAATTTCTGTGTATGCTATATTGTTGGGAAATTGCTAGTATGTACATTTTCTTGAACATTAGCATAAGTAGATAGTGTTGGGAAACTGCCGGTTAAGTGTCAAGTCATCATTATCAGCCAGTAAATATCTGCACATAGAAGCTATGATGGGGAGGGATTGAACACGTCAAACCATACTCTCGTCATGTCAGAGGAGATGAGGAGGTTGTGGCGAGTGAGACTTTCGGCTCAAAAAAGACCTGCAAACGGAAGGCTGAGTAAAAATATCTTAATCATTAAAAAAGATTTTGTGGATCGAGCCCTGGTAGTGGTCAGCCTCAACAACATACACTGTTATATTTAATTTCATGTATGAACCAAATGCCAAAAATACCAATCATAAGCTTGAATGAAAACTTAGTTTAGCACTGAATCAAATTGCTATGTATATGAGTTTAAGGTTTGTTTAGTGAAATGATGTGGAGAAAAAGTACCACTGTTCATGTTATAGGTATTGATGAATTTGGGCCCTTTTTGAACATGATTCCAAGCAGTAATATTTTTTAGGGTCATATACTTGAGCATAGACTTGAGAGTGAGACTGTAGGCTTGTGCATGCTGCTGCAAGTCTGATGATCAACAAATGTCTTGATGATCAACAAGCATCAAGGCTGTTTTTTATGGTCCTATTAGACTCTTTCTAATGCTCTACGTCGTTGTTTTTAATTAATTTTAACTGATATCAACGTCGTTGTTTTTAAGGTCTTTCCTTTGAGAGAAAGTTCCATGGCGAGTCAGCAAATCAATAAAAAACGACTTTCAAAGCCAGTTCCACAAGGGAGAGTTCCACCACAAGATTATGCACAATGTGAGATTCGAGTAAAAGAGAAACAAAGATTTGAAAGAAAGACCGGTCAAGTTAAATCAACAATTTCTCCTGGCTCAATTAGTGCGTATATGCAAATGAAAGCAAGAAGAATGAAAGAGAATCAACTTAGAGAAAAACATAGTGGTGGATCACATCAGCAACATATTGTACAAAAGTCGCATCAAGGTGGTTCAACAAAATCACTAGGAAGTCATCTACAACAAGAGCCATTCGACAATGATTTTGAAACAAACTATAATTACATAATGGATTCAAATGAATGTTATATAGATGACTTGGATGGAGAAGATAGTGACCTATTGCGAAACGGACCATTAACTATTCAAGAGATTGAAAATGAGCAATGTGATGGTATAACACTTTTCTTTGTCATTGTATTAAAGCTTTTATATGTATATGTTGTTTCTTTAGTTATATTCTTTTATAATCTTTGTATGTTGTTGTGTAGCACTTTTAAAAGAGAAGCGAACTAGAGGACCAACAATGTGCAAAGATGTGCATGAATGGACAATAGATGATCGTAGGCCCATCATTCTTAATGAAGTAGGGAAGCCTATTGGTCCTGATGATCATACGGTGGATAAGTTTACACGGTTTTTAGGGACTTTAGCGCGTAATTCTGCTCTTGCACCATTAAACAAGCTTAATTGGCATCGTGTTGAAAACAAAGACAATATTTGGAGTTATGTAAAGGTAAGTACCATTCTTTTTATGTATTGTGATATGATATTGATTTATTCTAAATGATATGTAATGCTTAATGCAGAAAAAGTACATTATCTCCAATGAAGGTAAAGATTCTGTGTTACAATCAGTTGGAATGCTTTGGCGAAGACATAAATGCTTTGTGAAGAAAAAACATTTTACAGCATACACCAACGATGTTGATAGGCTGGCAAATGCACCTGATTCAATTCCAGAAGCACATTTTAAAGATTGAATTGAATATTGGAATTTGAATGAAATTCAGGTATCTCTTTTTAACTCTCAATGTAAAATATTTAATACCGTTTTATCAATTTTATTTTGTGAATAAAATGTAGGAACAAAGTCAAAGACAGAAGGAATGTGGTATGAATCATATTGATAGACACACTATGGGTCCAAAGAGCTTTGCAAGAAAGGAATATGAATTGGTAATTGAAATTTTAATTATTTTATCTATTTTACTCATTAAGTATTTTTCATGATAGTAATCATGATTTAGGGTATTACAAAAGATTGTTGGCCTTAATAATGTATTAATATTCATTGATAGCAACAAATGGATGAAGAGAATAAGTCACCATCTCAGGCTCTTATGTACAAAGAAACTAGAAAAAGAAAAGAAGGAAAACACTACAAAACATCATACGATCTTATTCAGAGTAACATTGTAAGTTTTATTTTTAAGTCCATCTTAGTTGTATGCATTTTAATAGAAACTTATAGTTGATACACGTTTATCTTAATTATACTATAGGATAAGATGGAGGAGGTACAACGGGAAACAAAAGTTGATGGAGATAGCGCATTTCATGAAGTAATGAACCCAGAAAAAAATAAGAAACGACAATCAAGTATGTGTTTGGCAAAGAAACAAAAGACTAATAAAGCTACAGTAGGCGGTGTAATAGTTCCTGAAGAATTTTTGCAACCATATAAAGAAGAAATTGTGAAAGACACTGTGGCACAATTGTTGAGGTTGTTCAAGCAACATCTTCCTCCTGAATCATTTAACCAAGTGATAACACATATGCCAGGACATCAGGTAAATACACTTACAATTTTCTTATGCTTTTTATATATTTAATGATAATATGTTCTTAGTTGTCGATTTCATATTTGTTGGAAATTGAATTAGAATGAAAAAAACTTGAAATTGTTTGGTCGATGTTTATTCAAATATTAACGTGGTATGAAATGTTATATAGCTGGTTGTGATTCTGTGATGGAAATTTTATTTTTCAAATATGGATATAGTTCAAAATACAAAGGAGGTGCTGCCGAAATTTCTGTAAATTCATAATTAAACTTATCTGGTGCTTTAAATAGGTTTTTATTTTTGGGTTTTGTGGATTGTTTGTTTTGTACGCTTATTGGATCTTGTTTTATTGTGGTTTTTAAATGTTATCGAGTGGTGTTTGTTTTGTCATTCATAGGAGTTCATATTATAGTTAATTGCTTCTTAGATATAGCTTTTAATTTCAATAATATGATACAGGTTCAAGAGGGGAGAATGGAAACAACTCATATCAGTGATGATGAAGCTGCATGCGAGGAAGAAGCACACATAGATCACAATCATAAAGAGCAATAAGGGATTTAGTTTCACACCATATTGTATTCCAGTTGTATAATCAAGTTCTTACGAACATATATAGATATACTTAGTATATTTTAGTTGTATAATCAAGCTCCTACAAACATATATTGATATATTTTGTATATTTAAGTTTTATATAATCAAGTTCTTACGAACATATTATTATATAGATGATAATGTAGATTAACATTATACAATTTGTGATTGATATCGATTTAGTTTGGCATTATTATTATTATTATTATTATTGTTATTATTATTATTATTAAAAGTGTTACATAATCATAAAGTGTTACATTAGCTTAATTGATTAAATGAAAAAGTGTTACCTAATATAAAAAAATATGTTACCTAATCTTCAACAAAGTGTGACATAAAGTGGTTCAAAGTGATACATGATTAAAAAGTGTTACATTAGCTTAATTGATGAGACTAAAAAGTGTTACCTAATGATAAAAAAGTGTTACATAAAATATAATAAGTAACACTATGAAAGTGATACATATGCAAAAAAGTGTTACCTAAAATTATTTAAAGTAACACTTGTAAAAGTGTTACCATAGGCATGTAAAAGTGTTACCTAAGAGCATAGGTAACACAGGCAGATGTAGCACCCAAAAAAGTGTTACCTTAGGTCTATAGTAACACTTTAAGTACTTTATGTAATACTTTTTGGGTGTTACCTAAAGCCAATTATGTAGTAGTGCTGATTGACACTTCTTCGAATTTGACTTGATCTTGAAACAGTAGAGTAGTAATGCCCTTTTCAACTTCTAATGGTTCCATCAACGACCTTTTAGAGACCGGATATAAAACCTAACACAATAATCTCAAACCGTAATATGTTTGTTTATAAATGTTTATGTTGTCATCAAAACCAAATGGGCCAACATCTACTAAATTTTCCCCATTTTCCATTTTAAATCATCCCAATCAATTTACATCTTCTTTAACTTTAGATATACCTCACCTCTTTTACTCGGTATTATCCCTTTAATTTCTAAATGTCACCTTACATCATCCAACTATACGAGTATACGTCTATATCTACTTTCTTAGTTTTTGTGCAAAAACTAAATACTGCTAAACAATTGAGAAAGAAGAGTAAATTAACGATAACATGGCTTGTTAAATAACAGTAGGAGATAAAACACTTGGTGCTACTGAGTTGAGTTGACAGTGCAAGTGCTAAACTTGAGCAACTTATGATTGAAGATTTGTGAAAATTTTTGGATGTGTGGTATTTCCGTTCATAAGTTGAAGATTGGAATGTTTGGGTAAATTTTCTTAAGCAAAATTATGAAGTTCACAAACAAAAATCAAATTGAAAATCTGATTTTTGGGATTTTCGATGTTGTAGTTTTTCCGTTCATTAGTTCAAGATTTGAATATTTGGGTAATTTTTCTTAGGCAAAATTATGAATTTCACAATCAAATATCAATGTTAATGGCAACACTTTGTGAGATAGAATTACGGATTTTCATACACCCACTAATCACTAGCATAAATACAAGATGCCGGTGAAGTAAAATCCGTCATCGTTGATTCAGGAATTACAAATCATCATGCCACTCAGGTGATCTAATTTATCTCTTAATCAATCATGTTTGCAATTGCAACTGTGTAACAATGCAAAACACTTCCTTCAATTGTAGTTGTTAGTCGTTAATATTCTTAATTGTAGTAATGCAAATTAAAAATAATAGCCTCAAAAGATTTGTGATCCAAAAAGCAGTACAATAATAATCAAAGTTAAAATTAAAAATAATACCCTCAAAAGATTTGTGATCCAAAAAGAAGTACAATAATAATCAAAGTTTAAATAGCCAATTGAATTTAAATCAATTAAAGCAACATCAATCCAAATAGCATGTATTGACGTTAAACAATTTCCTAGAATAATAGAGAAATGTGATAAAATTGATTTAAACTGCGTAAACTGAATGACACCAGTTAGTTCCTTAGTTATCTCGATACTGCTATAACTGTTACGTGGTTTTTTATTGCTGCACAAGTGTCTGATGGTTTCATTATTGTAGTTTGTGGTTTTCTCTTCATCTTCAATATGTGGTTAAATGCGTTAAATGCTAAATGCCTCATAATAATATATTCATATCGATGGTTTTTTACTTCATAGAATATCTATTTCCCTTAGCTTCCTTGAGTGCATGTTGCACTTTTGGTGATTACATTGTAATTACTATCCCCTTGAATATCATGTGAAGATACACTTGAGCTAAAGACTTCCTCAGTTCCATTGTACTTGTTACTGAGTGAGACGTATTGTGTGGAAAAATGTCATTATTAGTATCTAGTATTATGGAACGGAGTAAGTATTTCTCAAGATTTAACTGCTTTGTAGATTTTGTCCTATTGCAACAGCTGGTGAGTTGCTCGAGTTAACCGAAAAGCTGACACGATGATCTTTTTAATTCTGTTAGAGGAATTCTTATAGGCCATTTTGCAAGGTTAATTTTGCATTCATAGAGGCTGTTGGAGGAATGTGGAAGACTCATATGGAGAAGAAAATACTAAATCTTCCTGATGTTGACTGATGACCACTCACCTTTCAAAATTTTGCATTCATTTCTTGAGATTGAAATTCAATATGATGTAATTCTTGATATCATCAGTAGCTGAGAGTATCCTACATGGTTATGTTCTTCTTAATGATGTTTAATACCTTGCAGTCTGTTTCAAAGTTAAAATGTATATTGGTTTCAAAGTAAAAGGATCTTCAAAAAGTTTTGAGATGTCCAATATTCAAGATTTGATTTACTAGCTGCTTTATTTATTACAAGTATATGCGGCTACTTTTGAATTTGTTAAATGTTTGTTGTTAATATTAGTTTAAAAATGATTTTGTCAATGCAGTTCGATATGAGAATTATTTGAGTAATAGTTAAGGCAGTGAGACTTAAAAGCGTTTTTATGTTCCATTACACTAATTTGTTGTACCAAGTTTACAACATTCCATTACTTCAGGCTTCTACTTATGTTGGAGTTTGAAGGATAAATATATACAATTTTACATACAAATTAGAGATTGCAAAATTAGATTGCAGTACACACAATTAAACATCTATAAATTACAAGTAACCTAAATTAAATTGCAGTTAGTTAAATCTCTAATACTTACTAATGACTGGAGTATTAAATAAGATTTCTTAAAAATGCTTGCTAGTGTGCATTTATGTAACTGTTTTCAGCTCTTAGATTATGTTGATCATTAGTTTAAACAAGTATTGTGACAAATGATCATAATGTGCTTCTAACTTTAGATATACCTCACCTCTTATACAAGTAATCTACTAAATTTTCTCCATTTTCCATTTTAAATCATCCCAATCAATTTACATCTTCTTTAACTCTAGATATACCTCACCTCTTTTACTCGGTGTATTATCCCTTTAATTTCTAAATGTCACCTTACATCATCCAACTATACGAGTATACGTCTATATCTACTTTCTTAGTTTCTATGCTAAAACTAAATACTGCTAAACAACTGAGAAAGAAGAGTAAATTAACGATAATATGGCTTGTTAAATAACAGTAGGAGACAAAACACTTGTTGCTACTAAATTGAGTTGACAGTGCAAGTGCTAAACTTGAGCTACTTATGATTAGTATGGGTGAACTACAAAATTTAAAATTTTTGATTGGGGAGAAAGAGGATTTTAATCAACATTAAAGATATTGCATCGTTGCTCATACGTAGGCATCTTTTTTCAAAGTACAATGCCATATACTTCACATAGTATTATATTCGAGAAGTTCAAAGCTTCTCATTCTCTACATATAGATATTTTAATATTTCCTTAACATTTGCATTTAACTAGTATTATCTATTTAACTGATTCACAACATAATTTGGTATAAAATTTTAAATTTTATACCAAATTATGTTGTGAATCAGTTAAATAGATAATACTAGTTAAATGCAAATGTTCAGGAAATATTAAAATATCTATATGTAGAGAATGAGAAGCTTTGAACTTCTCGAATATAATACTATGTGAAGTATATGGCATTGTACTTTGAAAAAAGATGCCTACGTATGAGCAACGATGCAATATCTTTAATGTTGATTAAAATCCTCTTTCTCCCCAATCAAAAATGTTCGCAAAAGATAATAGGTGCTCTGCTTTTAATCCATTTGCTTAACCAAGGAAGTGTTTATTTGGTTAAATTTGACTATTAACCAATCAAATTCGTTTCGTGCTACTCATCTTCACTTGTATAACTATCATCAATTTTCCCTTCCCAAGCTCCGTTACATATCTTTATATTACTCCCATTTCCTAGTTACCTATTCTATTGATAATATCAATCTCTTTAACAATTGATAAGATCCTGCAACATTTGAATAAAGTTATTATTTGTATATTTACAATAAGAGCAATATTTTTGTTGAACCCTTTCGGGTGTAGCATAAAATATTATGTATTGTGCTACTGCCAATAATGTTTATTAACTTTTGAATTTGCCAATGATTGTGTGACCAAATTGAAGTGTTTTGTTGCTGTGAAATTAGTTGCTGTTGGGATAAATTTAAATACGGTTTGCCCATCGAAATAGAGATATTTGTTGCCATTGTATATAGCTCCCTCGTTTACTTATCAGGTGTCAGGAACTAGAGAAAGTAATTGATAAAGTACTTGAGGAGAATCTTGAACCAGTTAGAAAATTCATTCGTGGAGACAAAACTAAAAACAATGTTTATGATTCAATGACGACTCATAATAATCTTAAATGCACAAAACTCATGATGCAAAACTATTTGCACATATACAAGTGCACATATAGAATCGCAAACTGATAATCAAAACTTCAAAACAATATTTTCAAACATTTAAAACAAAGATGTTTTGAGTCAAAACATCTTTGTTTTTTGACAATCTACGAAAAATTTGATAGAGTTTCACTGAAAAGAGACAAATAGTTTTATTTTCAAAATCAAATTTGTTTTCTCGTCAAACTAACTTACTGAATCTCCACATCAACTCTTACGTCATACTTATATACTTTTTAACAAATCTTTACTTGTTTTAATCATTTCAACCATTTGTATCCTCAGTTTGAAAATCCAATTCTCTAAATTACTTGATCCCCAAATGACAACAAAACTCACTTAGGAACTCTTATATCCCTAATATACTTCGAAATTATCACTTTAAAGCACACATTTTATATCTCATAATCAAATAACTTGAACCTCAAATTAGAAAATTTCCTTGATGACTTTCGGCTTTCAACCTTTAATAACTTATAATTTAATCATTATCATTTAATTTCCACTCATAATACGTTCATATCAACCTTTGATACATGACTTTAAGACTTTAAGTTTCAAACACATCTTTCCCAAATTGCTTCCATACTCTTGACATTCAGTTTCATACGATTTTTAATCTTCTGATCATCCAGTTCACCATTAATACAATTTAACATAACTTAGCCCATCAACTTTTATCCTTTATTGTCTCATCAAATCATGGTATAAACATACACTTTTGTTCCCTTAGTCATTAGCTTTTCGATTACCTCAATACAATTAGTTTCAATTCAAGGTTCTAATCAAGTATTCATTTTTTTTATATGTACAATTTATCTTCAAATTTCTCCATACATGTAATACAAGGCTCTCATAACTTTTATTTGATTCTTATTTGACTTACGAACTTCAACTCACATAAACTGTAAATAAGGCTTGGCATAATTTGAAACATTCAGACTTTTATATTCTCAAAGTTAGCCTTTCAATATTATAAATCACATAGAATATTTTCCATCATAACTTTACATTAACCTTAATACGTATACAACACTCAATAGGGTTCTTGGTTGACTGGTGGTTCTTGGGTGGCTACTCTGGTGCTTGTTTGTAGGGCTGGTGGATTTACAGGCTGGAGTGGACTTCGTGGAGTTGCTGTTGTGTGTTATGGTGTTTTGTCCAGTTAGTGCTGCTGCGGAATGGTGAAAAGGGCTTGGCGATGATTATCTTGGTGTTTGGCCCCCCCGCTTTTTCTTTTTTGGTGTATTTTATGTTGGATCTTTCTAGTTTTGTTGAAAACTTTGGCGATGCATAGTCCACTCCTACGCTGTTTACGAGTGGCCTGTCTTTCGTCTCCCTTCATCCAATGGCTTTTTCCCGTTTAGGGGTTTTTTATGCCGGAGATTTTTGGGGTCCAAGTTTCAGTGTTGGTGTTTTATTTCCTCTATTATAATATATTCCAAATTTTCAAAAAAAAAAAACACTCAATAAGGTTACCAGAATATAAACTTTATGACATTCCTATTCATATCAATCATTGTTTCTTTTTCGCAACTTCCCGTAACTGAAATATCTTATCCAAATATCATTAAATTGAACATGACACAAATACTTTTTTTTTTACATTCTTTATTCCTTGATTGATTTCTAATCTTTAGACACAATTAACTCGTAACTTTCAATACCCGAAATGTTTCTTTTTAACTCTTTACATTGAATCATTCTTACACAACATCATCGCAAATTTTTTATTCCTTGATTGATTTCTAATCTTTAGACAAAATTAACTCGTAACTTTCAATACCCGAAATGTTTCTTTTTAACTCTTTGCATCAAATCATTCTTACACAACATCATCGCAATTCTCGATAAGCTTGGTACTCAACTCCTTAATTATGCCAGTTATCCGAGTCTGTATATAATATCTTTTGTAAAACAATTTCAAGAATACGTGACACGAAAATATGCATTTCAAGTTGAAAATTTTAAACTTTTTTATAAACATTTTTTATATACATGACACATAAACAATTACACAAAATTTCATGAGACCGATTAGGTCCACCAATCAAGATTTAAATGAAAAAAAAATTCCCAACTTTAGTTAAATATATACTTTGAAACTCCTTTCACCAAACTTCGAAGCCCCAAATTAATATCTGGATATAACTCTTGGCCTTCCGCATGACTCTTATTACTAAAAGAGAATTCACAACACGTAAGGAAAATTCAAGATTTCTTTAGCACATACGCATGTCACACATCACACATATAACACGTAGTCACATTAATACCATTTGCATCTCAGACATTACACCCAGCGATTCGACTACCGCGCTCTCTCGGGTTTTCAAAATTCCATTTTTTTCAAATGTTTTGTACTCGAATACTAGTATTCAAGTACTCTAGAAACAACCAGGCTCTAATACCAATTGAAACAGCCACAACTGGCGTAAACAATATTATAATTCTGTCTACAAAGCACAGTGGAAGACTTATAAAAGTCTAGGATGAATCCGACCTGCGGCTCGACAGCCACAACAAACTAATATCAAAGTATTTAAAACGTTTTACATTAAATAAGTGAATACTAGATACAAAACATTATAAAATAATACAATTTATTTTAAATATCTAATTTATATTATAATTTTCAAAAGGAAGTCCTCGTCGTGCACTTAACACATAACACAAGAAGGCATCATATCCAAAGCAGAGTTAACCTGAAAATGGAACTACCCGTCGTAAGGGATAGGCCCCATCAAAGGCTGTCAACAATTGAATTGTTGAAAAATCCAACAAATTATTACATTTATATACAAGTCATTAACAACATCTAAGTAACTCCTTATAAAACATTAATTTATCAGAACCAAACTCTGTTGAAAGACCGTTTCGTATCGACATTAATACGGCTAAGAACCTTCAGTTCATAGCGAATCAAAACAAAACTATAATTTTACAAGTTAATAGCAAAAGCCAATATACGGCTATTACTTTACAAGTAAATAGTGAACTCAAAATACGACAAATGAAACATATGAATCCATTTGCGAAACAAACAAAACTTTATATACCAAACGTATTTATTCAAAACTCATATTAAAACAATCATATACCAACACTTTAAAACGCGGGAATATATGGATTGTCAGGAAGTAGGCTTGATCTAAATCCCGAGAATACGGGTGATCGTCATCATCGAAAATATGGTTCTTGCAAGAACGAAACGGGATCGGGGGCTCGAGGTCGATCCGAATAACCATTACCTACTATCAAGCTATAGGATTTCACAATAATCCGGATATAAATATACGTTGCCAATTCCCAAAAACGGACATTTTTCAATGTCGGACATTTCAATATAAAACGAATCAATAAATCACTTGATTTTCTTTAAAATCAATAATCATAACTCATTTTCATAGTACAATATTTTAAAGCTCATATTTATAAAGCTATGAACATACAAAACATATTTTAATCAAGGATTAAAAGCAAGGTCAAACCAAGTCAAATTCCATAGTTTCGAACACTAAAAATTATACGATTTTGTTCAGATATCATTAGCAGTAGAGCTATTCATGGGCGGGCGGGCGCGGGTAGCGGGGCGGGTAGTTGCTATAAAATCTACCCGCGGGCAGAAAATTTCAAATGCCCGCCCGCGATTGCGGGCATATTTTTTTGTCGCTACCCGCCCATTTTTAAAGCGGGCGGGTGCCGCGGGCGCCGCGGGTATTTTCTCATAAATACCAAAAATACAATACAAAATATAAAATTAAGTTTTAATAATAATTAAAATACGATACATAGTCCAAAATACTACAAATACATAAAACGTCTCAAACTAATCAAATTACATATATATTAAAATACTTAAAAGTCTCAAAACACTTAGTCAATGGTAACACAATCTTCATCTTCATCCTCCTCTTCATCTTCTTCGAAACACGGCTCACCATAATTAAACATATTCGATGTACCTTGAGAAAGTATCCACACATTAAAAATAATAATAATAATAATAATAATAATAATAATAATAATAATAATAATAATAATAATAATAATAATAATAATAATAATAATAATAATAATAATAATAATAATAATAATAATAACAATAATAATAATAATAATAATAATAATAATAATAATAATAATAATAATAATAATAAACAATAAGAAAAAATATTTACCTATTTTAAGGTTTTTTGAACGCAACCAATCCTCATAGCAAGCTAGCACCTCAATTGTCTTTTGTCCTAAAGATGCTCTCCAAGCATTTATCAACTTTTTCCCCATACTAAAAGCGGATTCCGAAGGAACGGTAGAAATAGGCATAGCTAAAATATCACGAGCCAAACATGCAAGGTGTGGATATCTATCCACTCTCCTACTCCAATATGCTAAAACATCAAAATTTGATGAGAAGTCAAGAGTTTTCTCCTCCAAATACAACTCTAATTCTGTCTTTTCATCATCTACCTTCCTCTTTTTACTTAAAAATACTTTGTAATCTAGATCCTCTTCCATTTGAGTTTGATCCGCCACACAACTCACTACATTTGGAAAGCGAGCAGTGCCACTAGTGGCCAAATTAGGGGAACTTGCAACACAAATCTGATCTCTATATTCATCAAATAAACAAAATAAAGTGCTCTTTACAAGCTCAACTTTCTCCCTAGCATACGATTCTCCGTACAACTTCTGATAACAATATTCAACTCTATCTAACTTAAATCGAGGATCCAAAACTGCAGCTAATGATAATATAACATTATAATCAGACCAATACTTGTCAAATTTTGCTTTCATATCCTTAATCATAGCAGCTAAGCCACAACTAGAATTGTCACCATCCATTATTTCTATCAATTTTCTATGAATCTTCCACACACCATCAAAATACAGATTTGAAGTAGGAGTTTTAGAAGCTGAAAATAAACTTGTCACATCATAAAAGACTTTCAAGAACCCATGTAACTCTATAACTTTATCCCATTCTTCCTTTGAAAGAGCAAACACACTAAGGTCCTTATCCCGACTAACTAAATGATCAATGACATCTCTAAAAAATATATAACGATCAAGCATAAGAAATGTTGAATTCCACCTGATATTGTTATCCCCACGTAACTTTTTTGTTGTCTTAATACCAAAACTTGTTTCGGCAACGCTGTAAAATTTTTTCTTCTTAGGAATTGAGTGCTTATAGTGTTTAACAACCTTTTTAATTTTTGCAACAACGCCATCTATGGATTTCAATCCAGCTTGCACAACAAGATTAATAATATGACAACCACATCTCAAATGAAAGAACTGACCATTAAAATACAAGCCATTTTTTCTATCGAGATGATTTTTCAAAGAACTAATCATACAATCATTATAACTCGCATTGTCAACAGTGAAACTAAGAACCTTATGGTCAATTTTCCATTCACTTAAGCACAAAGCTACCTCATCGGCTAAAGAAATTCCATCAAATGGAGGTGTTAATGCCGCAAACTTTATTATTCTTTTTTGCAATTTCCAATTAGCATCAACCCAATGTGCAGTAATACACATATACTCGTCATCTGTATGTTCACTTCTCCAATTATCTGTTGTGAGACAAATTCTACCAGGAGCTTTTTTTAATTCATCCATAATAATCACTTTTTCATCATTATAATGCCTAAAGATATCTCTCTTCAAAGTATGTCTACTAATGCATGAAAATTGAGGACACATTTGAGAAACCATGTATTTAAAACCAAGTTCCTCACAAGTAGAAAAAGCATGAGCTCCCCCAACAATAAAAACAGAAATGCCTTTACGAACTTCCTCATAATTAATGACTGGATTTTTCAAAGACATACTACTATCACCACTTAATGGAGAACGACCAAGCTATAAATTCTTAAGGTCACGATTCATTCTTTTAGGACATGTATCAATATGTCTTTTAAGATGTGATGTACCACTACTATGACTAGCATTGAACTTTAAATCACAATATTTACAAGTAGCTTGAACACTCCCATCTATTAAAGTATCTTTTTTCATATGTTGCCAAACAAGTGATTTTAATTTTCTACGTTGATTGTTGATAGCTTGTGCATTGTCATCGTTTGGAATTGAGTCTTCCTCAGTATTGTTAGCAGTTGAATCCAAGTCAACAGGAGAGTTAGAACAACCTGATGGTGATGCCATATGTTTTACTCTGCAAAAAAAATCATTTTGAAAACATCAAGAGAGTTAGTAAGATCTATAACCCCTCTATATTTTTAACTAAAAATCATATGACGCCATTGTAATCTGAAGATACCTAATTTCGAATACCTAATTTCTAAACACTCAAATACCTAATTTCGAATATAGAATCAGTACCTCAGTACCTCTATATTTTTTTACTCTAGTCTTCTTCCTTAGTACCTTTACTCTAGTCTTCTAAACAATCAAATGCCATATGTTTTACTCTAGTCTTCTTCCTCAGTACCTCTATATTTTTAACTAAAAATACCTAATTCGAATATAGAATCAAAGATACCTAATTTCGAATATAGAATCAAACCTAATTTCTAAACACTCAACACATTCAATAATCACAATTCACAAATCAAACAAATGAATAAATGAACATCACAATCCAAATATAGAATCAAAGACAAAATCCCTAATTTCGAAAAAAACCAAAAAAAATAAATAGAGATTTAAGAACAAAAATGAAAATACCACAGTTGAAGAGAATGAGTCGCTGCTTCAATGTCGAAACTCGAATGTAAGTTGAAGAATGAAGACTAGAAGTTGAGAGAAGGAGGAAGAAGACTAGAAGTTGTGAGAAGACTAGAAGTTGTGAAGTTTCTGGATACTTGGAGTGGAGAAGTGCCGTGGATACTTGTGAGAAGTTAAGAGAAGGCGCCGCACTACTCTATTCTCTAAAGAGTAAAGACTAAAATCTAACCCTTGGAAATCTAAAATGAAGTTTCTGGATACTTGGAGAAGTGCCGTGGACTAGGGGAGTCCTTATTGGACTTACTTTAAAAGCCCAAAGTTGATAAATCCTTAATATTAATATATTACTTAATATTAATATATTACTTTTCATAAAAAAAAATATTAATATATTAAAATAAGCGGGCGGGCAGGTATACCCGCGGGTATTTTTTTATTGTCGCTACCCGCCCATTTATCTTGGCGGGCGGGTAAATACCCGCCCAAACTTTAAAATTTTTTTAAAAATGCTACACGCACCCGCCCGTTTTTCGAGCCGGCCGGGCCGGGCCTGGCGGGTAGCCCGCCCATGAACAGCTCTAATTAGCAGTAATACCAAACCTTATAAAACATAACTTGACATTTAAAATACTTAAAATCGGGGCTGTCTCATTCTCCCCAACTTAAATAATTTCATTCCCGAAATTACTCTTATACATCAGAATACATATTAAACTCATATTCTCCCCAGCTTAAGGATAAACCTCAAATAGTTCAACATTCAATACTTAACTGAAAACCTCAACTCCGACTTTCGGCAGCCATTCAAGTCTAAAAACAATGTTTATGATTCAATGACGACTCATAATAATTTCAAATGCACAAAACTTATGATCCAAAACATATTTGCACATATACAAGTGCACATATAGAATCGCAAATTGATAATCAGAACTTCAAAACAATATTTTCAAAAATTTAAAACAAACATGTTTTGACAATCTACGAAAAATTTGATAGAGTTTCATTGAAAAGAGACAGATAGTTTTATTTTCAAAATCAAATTTGTTTTCTCGTCAAACTAACTTACTGAATCTCCACATCAACTCTTACGTCATACTTATATACTTTTTAACAAACCTTTACTTGTTTTAAACATTTCAACCATTTGTATCCTCAATTTGAAAATCCAATTCTCTAAATTACTTGATTTTCCCAAATGACAACAAAACTTCACTTAGGAACTCTTATGTCCCTGATATACTTCGAAATTATCACTTTAAAGCACACATTTTATATCTCATAATCAAATAACTTGAACCTCAAATTAGAAAATTTCCTTGATGACTTTCGGCTTTCAACCTTTAATAACTTATAATTTAATCATTATCATTTAACTTCCACTCATAACACGTTCATATAAACCTTTAATACATCACTTTAAGAAATTAAGTTTCAAACACATCTTTCCCAAATAGCTTCCATACTCTTGACATTTAGTTTCTTACGATTTTCAATCTTTATTCCGATCATCCAGTTCACCATCAATACAATTTAACATAACATAGCCCATCAACTTTTATTCTTTAATGTCTCATCAAATCATGGTATAAACACACACTTTTGTTCCTTTAGTCATTAGCTTTTCGATTACCTCAATACAATTAGTTTCAATTCAAGGTTCTAATCAAATATTCATTTTTTTACATGTACAATTTATATTGCAATTTCTCCATACATGTATTACAAGGCTCTCATAACTTTTATGTGATTCTTATTTGACTTACGAACTTCAACTCATATAAACCATAAATAAGGCTTGACATAATTTGAAACATTCAGACTTTTAAATTCTCAAAGTTATCCTTTCAATATTATAAATCACATAGAATATTCTCCATCATAACTTTACATTTACCTCAATACGTATACAACACTCAATATGGTTACCACAATATAAACTTTACGACATTCCTATTCATATCAATCATTGTTTCTTTTTCGCATTTAATCCTACTTTAAGAATCCCGTATTAGTATCATAATAGGACACCTGTTAGTATTTTGGTCATAACTTCCTCATACAAACTCGTAGAGAGGCGATTCAAGTGGCTATGCGACCATGACTAAGAGCTCTACAATTCTTATGAGACACTAAAATCCAGAATTGACTCTAACTATTTTGAAAACAGCCAAACATAACCGGACAGAATCTTGCTCATAAACAGAACCTTTCTTTCAACTATGAACATGAATCAAATTAAACACTTAAAACTACTTTAAAACATTCAATCAGGCTTAAATTGATTAGCTTCTCTTGCTTAAATCAGATTTGTAGAGATTTAGATTGATTTTCTTTGAACCCTAACTATTTGGGGATTTCTACTATACATACCTACTACTTAATTCATGATGGTTTATTGATAACTGTTTTCTAGTGCGTCATAAACACTAAGAACCTAAGCTATGCAAACACATTTATAAACACCTTAGTTACAACTATAACGTGCATAGAGGTAAGTTTGGGGATCGAACCACAAGGACAAGGGGTGCTAGACTAAAGAGTTGGTGTGTGAAAGGTTGGATGGTTGGTAGGTTGAAGGATGGATGAACTAAACTAAGGATGAAAACAAACAAGCAAAAGAAAGATGGGTTTAGGCTAGGTCCACCCTAGGTAGGTCTATTGGAAATAGAGATAGGTTAGGTTGAGGGAGATCGAATGAAGGTCAATCAAGACACTCTAGATAGCATGGGGAAGTTGATGACCTATAGTCAATGCGAACGACCCATAATCGCCCTATGTCTCACTAAGGAGTGGCAGGACAAGATATGCATCGAATATCAATCAATCAAACCAACATCAATCTTAACCATCTTCCTAAACATTAAACACAAGACCAAAACCTTAAGGTTTCTCTAACCCAAAACCTTAAAATCTACTCTAGCATAATGAAAGCAAAAGCAAGAAGAGAGGAAAGTAATAAATCTATTCTAGAAAGCATTAAAGAAGAGGAAGACATGAAAGCATTAAAGAGAAAGCATTAAAGAAAGAAATGAAGAACAACAAAGCATAAATGAAAACAATAAAGAAAGCATAAAGATAGAAAAGCAATAAATGAAAGTAACTTACATAAATGAAGAGGGACAAAAGTAAAGGAAAGCATAAAACAACACTAGGGCATAAATGAAGAAGAAAAGCATTAAAGATGATGAACAAGAGAAGGAGGGTTACTCCCCGTCAAGTCATGGGCAAAACATTCAGAAAAGTGCCTTTATATAGGCTACAAAAGATGGGGTAAAAAACCCTAAAAGAAACCTACGTGGCAAGCTTCGAAGAGAAATCGAAATCGCGAAGTTCTGAGCCGCATTCGCCCGAATAGGGCTTAGATTCGACCGAAGGCACCAGATTCGACCGAATCTGGGTCGAATTCGCCCGAATGGGAGTGTTTTGGAGTTCTGTTTGGGCTGCAGCACTTAGCTTCGACCTGGCTTCGGCTTGGCTTCGACCTGGCTTCGACCCCCATTCGACTGAATTGAAGGGAATTCGACCGAATTGAAGTGTCAAGATCTTCTGATTGGGTTGCAGCACTAAGCTTCGACCGAATGGCTAAGATTCGCCTGAATGGGCTCTAATTCGCCATTTCCAGTAGCTTGGGCAATGAACTTGGGCATGTCTTCATGGATTCGACCGAATGGCCCCTAGATTAGATCGAATCTAGGTCTTCTTGGCTATTAGCACCTCCAAGCAACCATCAAATGAATTCCGATCTTCGCGATATCTTCAGGGATGAACCGAAACACTTGTAAGCGCCTCGAAACACGTGCATTTCCTTCGACTTTGATGTCTAAGCCTCGAACTTGATCCGAATTACCTCGAAACCTCCCGAAAACATCTGAAATGAACTCTAAACACCATGGAGACAAGAACAAGGTAAGATCAAGTGTAAATCATGTAAAATCATTGTAAAACACCGAGATACGACACCAAAGTAGGGCTATAAATGTGCTCTTAATCGAGCACATCAACACCCCAAGCTTAACCTTTACTAGTCCCTAGCAAAGAGACTAGGTAGGATAACATGAAAGCACAAGGGCACCCCAAAACAAACTAAACTACAAATGCAAAACAAAACTACACTACGAAAGCAATAAAACCTAAAACTCACTGTCGTAGGAATCACGGTCGTACTTAGCACGTACGACAAGCCCTTTAAACCTCAAGGTCTCCCAAAGAGGATGAGTAGGGTCTCGTGAGGGTTTTTCAGAAGGAGACCCACAAATCCTATGCAATGCAAAAGCAAAGATGAAAACTATATGCAACTAAAAACTACAATGCAAAATCTAATATGATGCAATGCAAGGTGAGCAGAAATCAAAGCAACGCGAGTTGTGTACAAGCAAAACTCTTCCCTAGCCATAGGTGTGCAAGTGCAATGGTCTCAAAGAGCGCAATACCAAAGAGAATGACCAATTCCAGAAGCTCGAGCTCACTAGGGCACGCTACATCACAGGCTATGCCACCCACTACCTAGAGAGGTCACAAGTCTACGCTCCCCGGGTAATTTCTCAAAAGATGTGAGAAATATGCAATGACACTCATGTGTTTGATTTTGGTTCATATTTCGCTCAAAATCTTCCGACTAAAGATGAGTCGGGAATCAAACACCTAACAGGGGAGCATCATGGGGATTGTGTCATATCTAACTCCAGCATAGAACAAACTAAACGGACCAAGTCGAACAGGTTAGCACAAAGGGTTGTAACGTTGGCTTAGGGTTAAGGGAGGATACATTTGGGAATGTGGAGCTAAGTAGAGGATAGCAAGTGACCCTAAACAAAACACCCACAAACATCTCATAATAAACCAATGAAAACTATATCCAACAACCAACAATAACCCAATAAACTCATATAAGCACAATGATCTCCATCATCAAACACTATCTAAACATGTGAGATCTCATAATAACATGTGTTTCCAAGCTCATCTCCCAATAATATAACGACCTTCTCACTCACATGAACATATGAATGTGTATAAAATCTCAATGAAAAGCAAGAGAAAGGTCTCCTCAACACATAGAATGTGTATGAATAATAACAATGAAAGCACTAGAGGAAATAGGAGAGAAGTAGTATGAGCTGGAAATGAAATGAATAGATTCATGAAAACCAACAACCAAAAACATAACCACTAACCCACTAAATCACTGTAGCACACAAGAAACCCCACCATCACTAAGCTATCCTCTAGGTAAGAAGAGGGAACAATTTGGCTCATGTGGAGGCTAATTATTGTGGTTACAAAAGAAAAGGAAAAGGCAAAAACTTGGCTTATCCTAAAGTCAATTGCGTTTAAGGTAGGCTATTTGGCTATATAGTTAAATTCTAGCGAACGTGTTATCATTCCTGGTCTCACGAAAAGCCGACTACGCTGGAGAAGAACCGACACAATACTTAGATCCCCTAACTAGAACACAAAATGAATGGAACTCGCAAGGAGTCCAAGAAGGCTCAATACTCACAGGCTAGTCGAAATGTGCCTCTAAAGGTAGTCATCCAAGCCACCAACCAAGCAAATCCCAATTCCCCCAAGCTCTGTGGAAAAAGGTCAGACTCTAGGTCCCAAAACATGCACAGGGCTAAGGAAATACGAGTTTGCGTATGGTTAGACCACAAAAGTACACACCAGAAGCAAGCATGAAAGTTTCACAACTCAACCATCTTATAGAAAACTAAACATGAATATGCAAAATATACACTATGTATGAATGCAAGATGAATATGCGAAATATATACAAAATGATGCATGCTATGAACTAAACTAGTGCTACATGAAACTAAATGCACAAACAAATGGGTGAGGCGACAATGGAGTTGACCAATTCCTCCCCCAAGCTAAAGCTTTGCTAGCCTCTAGCAAAGAAGGAAAGGAGAGAAAATGAAACATTAAAAACCATGGCCAACAAGATTGTCGCAACACCCAACACAAACACAAGCTAGCCAAAAAGAGAGAAGAAGGTCATACCTAGGCTAGGAGGGCTTTCACTCCTAGCATTACCATCACCACCATGAAGTGGTCTAACAACTCTCCGCCCCTCGAAAGAAGTGGAGGCATGAAGCGCGAAGCTAGAGCAATTGTCTCCCCCAAGCTAGGGTGAAGCTGTAGGCTTCATGTTCGGCTCACACGCACTTTTGAGCCTTCTTTCTCATACTCACCCTTGCGGGACCGTTAGCATTGACCCTCTCTAAATCGTCGAATAAAACACAAGCAAAACTTGTGGAGGGACAATTCTAAAGGCTTTTTGGGTCTGCAAATACTAACAAACAACACTACTAACCAAACGTGAGCAATGACTAACAAAAATGCAATGTAATGAATGCAAAACAAAAATGAAACAAAAACAATATCTACAATTGGGTTGCCTCCCACCAAGCGCTACTTTTAGGTCTTTAGCTAGACCCGACTCACTACGGGGTAGCGAGTCAAACTCCGTAGGAGTTTATCATATTCAGTCCCCACAACAGCAGAGGTTGGGGAGTGGAAGAGGAGAGAAGAAAGGGGGAAAAAAGAAACACAACACAAATCGACTTTCCATAACATGATGAAAAGTCGGGGGAAGAATGAACGGAGGGAGGGGGGGGAAGCAAGAGGCATAGCAACACAAGCATCGAGGCGAGCACAAACATGAACGACCGGGAGCTTCTCATGACAAAGAGGTGTAAGGTGAGACTCAACAGAAGGCACATCTAGGGTATGCTCTTGAGACTCCTCAATAACGGGCAAGTCTACCTCTAGGTCATCGGGTTCACTAGCCGGATGATCATGCACATATGTGAGGGGCTCATCATGGTGAGGTGCACAAGGAACCTCATCACAAACCTCACCGGTTGGTGGTGCATCAACACAAGAACAATGATCATCAAGAGAAGGAGGGGATCTAATGATAGTGTGAGGGGAGTCTAGGTCACGTTAATGGGTCTCTACTCTCTCCTCAAAGGCCCTTTGAAATTGGTAAACACTCCACGTTTTCCCCAACTTAGTCCCTTCAGGAGCACCATCGTAATCGGTGCTTAAGGGGTAGGCGGGTGGAACCCTTAGGGGAGGGAGTGTAGGGTAATCCTTTGAAAACCGGGTCTTGGCCATCCATTTAAAGAAATGCAAGCAAATCACAGGGGATTGGTCAAGGAACACATAATCGTAAAAACCCTCTACATACTCCCTAGTCTTACTATTCAAACCCTTATAAAGATCATGGCAAATTTGCCATTTTTCAAGATTATGCCCATAAGGGAGAGAATCCCCATATCTAACAAAGAAGCTCCAAAAAGGCTCACGCTCGGTTTGGGGTATGAAGCTAGCCATGAAGAAAAACAAGGAAAAACAAAAACAAAACTATTCACAAAACACACCAAAACTAAAATCTAAACAAACGCCTTGTCCCCGGCAACGGCGCCATTTTGATAACCGGTTTCTAATGCGTCGTAAACACTAAGAAGCTAAGCTATGCAAACACATTTATAAACACCCTAGTTACAACTATAACGTGTATAGAGGTAAGTTTGGGGATCGAACCACAAGGACAAGGGGTGCTAGACTAAAGAGTTGGTGTGTGAAAGGTTGGATGGTTGGTAGGTTGAAGGATGGATGAACTAAACTAAGGATGAAAACAAAAAAGCAAAGAAAGCGGGTTTAGGCTAGGTCCACCCTAGGTAGGTCTATTGGAAATAGAGATAGGTTAGGTCGAGGGAGATCGAACGAAGGTCAATCAAGACACTCTAGATAGCATGGGGAAGTTCATGACCTATAGTCAATGCGAACGACCCATAATCGCCCTATGTCTCACTAAGGAGTGGCAGGACAAGATATGCATCGAATATCAATCAATCAAACCAACATCAATCTCAAACATCTTCCTAAACATTAAACACAAGACAAAAACCTTAAGGTTTCTCTAACCCAAAACCCTGAAATCTACTCTAGCATAATGAAAGCAAAAGCAAGAAGAGAGGAAAGTAATAAATCTATTCTTGAAAGCATTAAAGAAGAGGAAGACATGAAAGCATTAAAGAGAAAGCATTAAAGAAAGAAATGAAGAGCAACAAAACATAAATGAAAGCAATAAAGAAAGCATAAAGATAGAAAAGCAATAAATGAAAGTAACTTACATAAATGAAGAGGAACAAAAGTAAAGGAAAGCATAAAACTACACTAGGGCATAAATGAAGAAGAAAAGCATTAAAGATGATGAACAAGAGAGGGAGGGTTACTCCCCATCAAGTCATGGGCAAAACATTCAGAAAAGTGCCTTTATATAGGCTACAAAAGATGGGGGAAAAACCCAAAAAGAATCCTACGTGGCAAGCTTCGAAGAGAAACCGAAATCCCGAAGCTTAGCCGCATTCGCCCGAATTGGGCTTAGATTCGACCGAAGGCACCAGATTCGACCAAATATGGGTCGAATTCGCCCGAATGGGAGTGTTCTGGAGTTCTGTTTGGGCTGCAGTACATAGCTTCGACCTGGCTTCAACCTGACTTCGACCCCCATTCGACCGAATTGAAGGTAATTCGACCGAATTGAAGTGTCAAGACCTTCTGACTGGGTTGCAGCACTAAGCGTCGACCTGGCTTCGACCGAATGGCTAAGATTCGCATGAATGGGCTCCAATTCGCCATTTCCAGTATCTTGGGCAATGAACTTGGGCATGTCTTCATGGATTCGACCGAATGGCCCCTAGATTCGACCTAATCTAGGTCTACTTGGCCATTAGCACCTGCAAACAACCATCAAATGAATTCTGATCTTCGCGATATCTTCGGGGATGACCTAAAACACTTGTAAGCGCCTCGAAACACGTGCATTTCCTTCGACTTTGATATTTAAGCCTCGAACTTGATCCGAGTTACCTCGAAACCTCCCGAAAACATCTAAAATGAACTCTAAACACCATGGAGACAAGAACAAGGTAAAATCAAGTGTAAATCATGTAAAATCATTGTAAAACACCGAGATACGACACCAAAGTAGGGCTATATATGTGCTCTAAATCGAGCACATCATTTATGAACTTAGAAGGGAGAAGTAGGTTAAATTTCATATTAAGAGATGATTTTCTTTGAGGAAGGAAGAAGATGATAATGAAGGGTATGATTTTTGTCAACTTACAGGTTTTTTGCTTTGATGAATCATGAAAGGGAAAACGAGTCACAAGGTTTGATGGCAACATATGGGTGACTTAACTTCCTACTCATAATTATCAAAGTATGAGGTGGATAATATGCCTACGTATTATCGTATAATTCACTTTGATCCAAAAATTAATAATACAAATGATATCCTTAAAAAACTATTCTTAGTCCCAATAAAATAACATACTTAAAATTTAGTAACCCCAAATTAACTTAATTAATTACTATTTAACTAAGCCGCTAAAATCGGGGTTGTCTCAACCAATGTTGGGTTACTCTTCTTAGTAATGACATTAATTGGTTCTAATGTTTATTTTTTTATATTAGGTGGCTACTAGAGAAGAAATACGATCGCCACAAGTTCTAATCACAGGCACAGAAAATCAATTATATGATGGCATTGCATGATTTATGTTACTTTTTTGGCATTAAATGTATTTTTTAAAACTATATTGATCGAAACAATACTTGCTCACCATAGGTGCTTCATCCCAAATTATCAGTTTTGTTTTTTGTAAGAGTCCAGTTAAGTCACTACCAAATTTGATACCTGAATACATGGAATCTTGAGTGACAATCAAAGGTATATCAAATCTAGAATGAGAAGTTCTTCCCATGGGAAGTAGAAGCGATCCGATACCACTTGAAGCAACGGGTAGTACAATATCTCCCCTTGAATGAATAGCATCGCACAATGTTCGCCACATGAAAGTTTTTCCAGTCCCGCCATAACCGTATAGGAAAAATACACCTCCTTTGTCAAGGGCAATTGCACTCATAATATCATCATATATGCTTTTCTGCTCAAACGTTAAACATGAATATAGTATTTCATGTTCAACACGTACTGCTTCTTTGTCATACCTCAATTCCTCCACAATGAGCTTATTACCACCATCTCTCACTAACAACTCACCTAGACATAGCTCATTTGAGAAATTATGAAGTGTTGTTCCATTATCTTGTAAGATTTTCTCTATCTCCATTAAAGCATAGTTTTTCAATTGGGTTACATATAGCTGCAAATCTGAACATATAATAAATTATTATAAATTACAAATTGTTTATGTTTCTAATTTAAAATTTTGCAATATCTATCTAAATATAAATTTTCTTACCACGTATTGCAAGAATTCTTTGCTGCTTATAGAGAACATCTTCTGAAATAACGTGCCAGGTTTGATTTCAAACATACTATGGTCTTGAAATACTGTTGGAATTGAGTAAGGCTGTAAATAATTTGCGTAGATAATGTCTTGAAGCCTAAAAGCTTGCCTCCGAAATTCCATCAACATATTCTTTAACATCGTCAAGTAACCCCATTGCATAACATGCATCTTTAAACGTAGGATATAAGATCCCATTCACGGTCCGTATATCTTCGTAACATGTTGGAGCTTTTACATAGTTGAGTAGCATTCTTAGAGAGTATCTCTCCCTGCTCCCTGAGTATGCGTGGTAGAGGCGACCAATTGAGAACCCTCGTTGGCGAGGACGCCATTCACTTTCCTTTTTTTCCAGACATATGTCCCCGGAAATTAAAAATACCTCAATCTTCTAGCATTAGGATACTTTGCATTGCATTTCAATCATGAACGTTGAGAGATCAACTAAAGTCTTGCTGACAGCATCATCAATAGATTCTTCCTCGGTGAAGATAACTGTTTGTTCATTAGGCAAGTGGAAACTCAGCCTTTCAACGGAAGGGTATCTAAGATGGATTTCGCTACCGTAAATTCTCCATTATGCCTCTGAAGATGAAACTTATCGACAATCATAATATTTTTGGATGTCATCAACATCTAAAGTATCAACACGATCATTTCAATTACGTATAAAGCTTGCAGTCACTCTATCATTTCCCTTGTTATTGTATTTGAAAAGATATTTTACTACTCTTGATTGGTTACACCACTCAACATTGATATGTGCTTGATACTTCAAAAGTAGTTTACTCTTATAAGGTACAACATAACGATTATAATTGACTACACCGTTCTTACTGAAGCATCGTAGTTCCACCTTCGATACACAAGATACCCCTCATCATCAAGAGTAGTTGATTCATTGTAGCATTTAGAATAATGTTTTGAACATTTTTCTGCTTGCATACATGGGGAATTTTGTGCATTACCGCATGGTCCATGAATCATCTTGTCTTTCACAACCTGATAGAGATGAGGGTGTTTTTTTTTGTCGGGTATCTAAGTAGAAATCAAATCATCAATATCATCTAGATTTGGAATCTTGTGATCTGTATGAAGGAATAAGACAATATGTGCATGTGGCAAACTCCGGTTTTGAAATATAATACTATATACAATTGTAGAAATGAAAAATACATATTAAACATTGAATAATATAATTTAAAAGTAGTAATTTCTTGCAAAATATATGTCTCTTAAATAGAAATATATTTAAACCAAAAATATGTCTCGTTGAACAATATATTTAACCTGCATTTTTGTCTTGGCAAATATATGTCTCTTTGTGAGATCATCTAATAATTCATCCAACTTTACTTTAAAACTCGACAAATTGTGTCTAGTCTATCTTCGACACTTAGCCTTTTGTTGTTAGCGAATCTTGTAAGTTCTGGCCATTTTGTTTTAAATGTAAATGTAATGAATCTATCTCCTCCTTGAAATGTAGAAGGCAAGATGACACGACGCCCAGACATTGTGGAGTCATTGTTGCCTGATGCGATACCACTTGAAGCAACGGGTAGTACAATATCTCCCCTTGAATGAATAGCATCGCATAATGTTCGTCACATGAAAGTTTTTCCAGTCCCCTTGAAAAATACACCTCCTTCTTCAAGGTCAATTGCATTCATAATATCATCATATATGCTTTTCTGCTCAAACGTTAAACATGAATATAGTTTTTCATGTTCAACACGCATTGCTTCTTTGTCATACCTCAATTCCTCCAATATTTGCTTATTACCACCTTCTCTCACTAACAACTCATCTGGACAAAGCTCATTTGAGAAATTACGAAGTGTTGTTTCATTACCTTGTAAGATTTTCTCTATCTCTATTCAAGCATAGTTTTTCAATTGGGTTACATTTAGCTGCAAATTGTTTATGTTTCTTATTTAAAAATTTGTAATATCTATCTAAATATAAATTTTCTTACCATGTATTCCAAGATTCTTCGCTGCTTATGGAGAACATCTTTTGAAATAACATGCCAGGTTTGATTTCAAACATACTCTGGTCTTGAAATATTGTTGGAAGTGAGTAAGACTGTAAATAATTTGCGTAGATAATGTGTTGAAGCCAAAAAGCTTGCCTCCGAAATTCCATCAACATATTCTTTATCGTCGTCAAGTAACCCCATTGCATAACATGCATCTTTAAACGTAGGATATAAGATCCCATTTACGGTCCGTGTATCTTCGTAACATGTTGGACCTTTTACATAGTTGAGTAGCATTCTTAGATAGTATCTCTCCCTGCTCCCTAGGTATGCGTGGTAGAGGCGATCGATCGAGAACCCTCGTTGGCGAGGACGCAAATCACGTTCCTTGTTTTCCATACAGATGTCCCCGGAAATTCAAAATACCTCAATCTTGTAGCATCAGGATACTTTGCATTTTATTTCATCCATTTAAGGAACATTGAGCGATCAACTGAAGTCTTGCTGATAACATCATCAATAGATTCTTCCTCGGTGAAGATAACAGTTTGTTCATTAGGCAAGTGGCAACTCAGCCTTTCAACGGAAGGGTATCTTAGATGGATTTTGCTAAAGTGAATTCCCCTTTATGCCTCTGAAGCTGAAACATAAAGACAATCATAATATTTTTGGATCTCATCAACATTTAAAGTATCAACACTATCATTTCAATTATGTATAAAACCTGCATTCACTCTATCATTTCCCTTGTTAATGTATTTGATAAGATATTTTACTACTCTTGATTGGTTAAACCACTCAACATTGATATGTGCTTGATACTTCAAAAGTACTTTACTGTTATAAGGTACAACATAACGATTATCAATGACTACACCATTCTTTTTAACTGAAGCATCGTTGTTCCACCTTCGATACACAGGATACCCCTCATCATCAAGAGTAGTTGATACATTGTAGAGTTTAGAATAATGTTTTGAACATTTTTCTGCTTGCATACATGGGGAGTTTTGTTGGCAATACCGCATGGTCCATGAAGCATCTTGTCTTTCACAACCTGATAGAGATGAGGTTGTTTTTTTTTTGTCGGGAATCTAATAAGTAGAAATCTAATCATCAATATCATCTAGATTTAGAATCTTGTGATCTCTATGCAAGAATAAGACAATATGTGCATGTGGAAAACCCCGCTTTTGAAATTCAATACTATATACCACTGTAGAAATGAAAAATACATATGAAACTTTGAATTATATATTTTAAAAGTAGTAATTTCTTGCCAAATATATGTCTCTTGAATTGTAATATATTTAAACCAAAAATATGTCTCTTTGAATAATATATTTAACCTGCATTTGTCTTGCCAAATATATGTCTCTTTGTGAGATCATCTAATAATTCATCCAACTTCATCTTTAAAACTCGTCAAATTATGTCTAGTCTATCTTCGACACGTAGCCTTTTAATTTGTTGTTAGCGAATCTTGTAAGTTCTGGCCATTTTGTGTTAAATGTAAATTTAATGAACAGATTAGGATATTCGTACATCTTACAAATACCCATTGCATCTTGATATAGTTCACTCATGAATCTATCTCCTCCTTGAAATGTAAAAGGCAAGAGGACACGACGCCTAGACATTGTGGAGTCATTGTTGCCTGATGCGATACCACTTGAAGCTACGGGTAGTACAATATCTCCCCTTGAATGAATAGCATCGCACAATGTTCGCCACAGGAAAGTTTTTCCAGTCCCGCCATAACCATATAGGAAAAATACACCTCCTTTGTCAAGGGCAATTGCACTCATAATATAATCATATATGCTTTTCTACTCAAACGTTAAACATGAATATAGTTTTTCATGTTCAACACGCTTTGCTTCTTTGTCATACCTCAATTCCTCCACAATGAGCTTATTACCACCATCTCTCACAAACAACTCGTCTGGAAAAAGCTCATTTGAGAAATTACGAAGTGTTGTTCCATTATCTTGTAAGATTTTTTCTATCTCCATTAAAATATAGTTCTTCAATTGGGTTACATTTAGCTACAAATCTGGACATAGCATAAATTATTATAAATTACAAATTATTTATGTTTCGAATTTAAAAATTTGTAATATCTATCTAAATATAAATTTTCTTACCATGTATTCCAAGAATTCAACGCTGCTTATGGAGAACATCTTCAAAAATAACGTGCCAGGTTTGATTTCAAACATACTCTGGTCTTCAAATACTGTTGGAAGTGAGTAAGACTGTAAATAATTTGCGTAGATAATGTCTTGAAGCCCAAAAGCTTGCCTCCGATATTCCATCAAGTAACGCCATTGCATAAAATGCATCTTTAAACGTAGGATATAAGATCCCATTCACGGTCCGTATATCTTTGAACATGTTGGACCTTTTACATAGTTGAGTAGCATTCTTAGATAGTATCTCCCCCTGCTCCCTAGGTATGCGTGGTACAGGCGACCGATCGAGAACCCTCGTTGGCGAGGACGCCATTCACGTTCCTTGTTTTCCATACATATGTCCCCGGAAATTCAAAATACCTCAATCTTGTAGCATCAGGATACTTTGCATTTTATTTCATCGATTTAAGGAACATTGAGCGATCAACTGAAGTCTTGCTGATAACATCATCAATAGATTCTTCCTCGTTGAAGATAAACTGTTTGTTCATTAGGCAAGTAGAAACTAAGCCTTTCAACGGAAGGGTATCTAAGATGGATTTCGCTACTGTGAATTCTCCAATATGCCTCTGAAGCTGAAACATAATGACAATCATAATATTTGTGGATCTCATCAACATTTAAAGTATCAACACCAACATTTAAAGTATAAAGCCTGCAGTCACTCTATCATTTCCCTTGTTAGTGTATTTGAAAAGATATTTTACTACTCTTGATTGGTTACACCACTCAACATTGATATGTGCTTGATACTTCAAAAGTAGTTTACTGTTATAAGGTACAACATAACGATTATCAATGACTACACCGTTCTTTTTAACTGAAGCATCGTTGTTCCACCTTCGATACACAGGATACCCCTCATCATCAAGAGTAGTTGATTCATTGTAGCGTATAGAATAATGTTTTGACAATTTTTCTGCTTGCATACATGGGGAATTTTGTTGGCATTACTGCATAGTCCATGAATCATCTTGTCTTTCACAACCAGATAGAGATGAGGGTGCTTTTTTTGTCGGGTATCTTAGTAGAAATCAAATCATCAATATCATCTAGAGTTGGAATCTTGTGATCTCTATGCAAGAATAAGACAATATGTGCATGTGGTAAACCCCGCTTTTGAAATTCAATACTATATACAACTGTAGAAATGAAAAATACATATGAAACTTTGAATTATATATTTTAAAAGTAGCAATTTTTTGCCAAATATATGTCTCTTGAATAGTATATATTTAAACCAAAAATATGTCTCTTTGAATAATATATTTAACCTGCATTTGTCTTGCCAAATATATGTCTCTTTGTGAGATCATCTAGTAATTCATCCAACTTCATCTTTAAAACTCGACAAATTAAGTCTAGTCTATCTTCGACACGTAGCCCTTTGTTGTTAGCGAATCTTGTAAGTTCTGGCCATTTTATATTAAATGTAAATGTAATGAACAGATCAGGATATTCGTACGTCTTACAAATACCCATTGCATCTTTATATAGTTCACTCATGAATCTATCTCCTCCTTGAAATGTAGAAGGCAAGATGACACGACACCCAGACATTGTAGGGTCATTGTTGCCTGATGCGATATCACTTGAAGCAACGGGTAGTAAAATATCTCGCCTTGAATGAATAGCATCGCACAATGTTCGCCACATGAAAGTCTTTCCCCATAACCGTATAGGAAAAATACACCTCCTTTGTCAAGGGCAATTGCACTCATAATATCATCATATATGTTTTTCTGCTCAAACGTTAAACATGAATATAGTTTTTCATGTTCAACACGCATTGCTTCTTTGTCATACCTCAATTCCTCCACAATGAGCTCATTACCACCATCTCTCACTAACAACTAGGAGTGTTCACGGTCAACCCGGACCGGACCGGACCGAACCGGTTGGACCGGAAGACCGAAATCCTAAAAAATCTAGGACCGGAGACCGGACCAGTTCCATCCGATCCGGTCCCGGTCTAACCCGGAATTCTTCCGGTCCGGTCCAGTTTTGGACCGTTTAGACCGGAAATATTTTTTGAGACAAAAAAAAATTGAAAAATAGAATATTTTAAAATAATTTAGCAAATTAATTATTATTAAATTAACATATTTAAATTAAAAAATTATTTTGTGTTGAAAAATAAATATTTTAAGTCCTTTAAAATAAATATATACATAAGAATTGTAAATATTACTCCTCTTCCAAATGATTTTTATGCCATCCGGTCTCATCCGGTCCAACCCGGAATAGAGATGAGGGTGTTTTTTTTGTCGGGTATCTAAGTAGAAATCAAATCATCAATATCATCTAGATTTGGAATCTTGTGATCTCTATAGAAGAATAAGACAATATGTGCATGTGGCAAACCCCGCTTTTGAAATTAATACTATATAGAACTGTAGAAATCAAAAATACATATTAAACATTGAATAATATATTTTAAAAGAAGTAATTTCTTGCAGAATATATGTCTCTTGAATAGTAATATATTTAAACCAAAAATATGTCTCTTTGAATAATGTATTTAACCTGCAGTTGTCTTGCCAAATATATCTCTCTTTGTGAGATCATCTAATAATTCATCCAACTTCATCTTTAAAACTCGACAAATTATGTCTAGTCACTAGTGGAAAAAAAGCTATTGACTGCTGCTTATTGGCTGCGGTTTTTGGTAAAACGCAGCCAATATGAGTAATAAAATGCTGGGAAAAAAAAATTATTAAAGGGCTGCGGTTTTTACAGTTAACCGCAGCCCAAAAGTGTTTCAAAAAGTATATTATAGAAAGGGCTGCGGTTTTCTACGTGTCCGCAGCCCTTAACCCTTCGAAATTAATATAATGAAATTTAAAAAAAAAAAAATTTGAACAAGGGGCTGCGGTTTTTTAGTGTGTCCGCAGCCCTTATTCTCTTACGAAATTGAGGAAATTTAAAAAAAAAAAAACTAAGGGGCTGCGGGCATACCTAAAAACTGCAGCCCTAAACCCCTCCAAAAAAAATAATAAAAACGCGCTTTTTTTATAACGTTCACTTAGATTATTTTTGACTCCTTACCTTCTCTTCTCAAAACAGCCTTCTCTTCTCGAAACTGACTTCATCTTACTGACTTCATCTTCACGAAAATTCTTCATTCTCTAACCTTGTTCATCTTCTTCAATTGGAGTGCTGCTGCTATTCTCTTCACGAAAATTCTCAAAATTCTCTAACCTTGTTCATCTTCTTCAATTGGCTGCTGCTAACGTTCATCCCTTCAATCTATACGGTTTCTAAAACCCACGAAAACCCACGAAAATCTTCATCCCTAAAACCCACGAAAATCTTCTTGTTATCTTCTTGTTCATCTTCATCCCTAAAACCCACGAAAAAGTTCAAGGTAATTTTTGTTTATTTGGTTTCTACATTTTTTTTGTTTTCTTTTGATTTTTTTTTTGCACGAAAATAAGAATAATTATATGCTTAATTTTGTTGTTCTTGTTTGATTGTAGGTCACATTCTTGCTATTATTCATCTAGATATACAAGGTAATTTCTTTTGATAATAATTTTCATTGTTTTTCAAATTTTAAGGGTTTGTTGAATTCTTGATAATGTTCAAAAATCTAGTGTAATTGGTGCTTTCTTGAATTCTAATGAACTTAATCATGTTAGTTCTTGTTATTGTTGAATTGTTATTGTTGAATTGTTGTTAAATTGTACATTTGAATTGTTGAATACTTGGACATAGTTTGAAACTTTGATAATTTGATTTTTGGATTTTTGATTTGGTTGATGTTATAATTTGATTTGGTTTATTATGTATATGTATGTAGTTTGATTTATTATGTATGTAGTTTAATTATCTATGTAGTTTACTTATGTATGAATAATCACAATAGTTTACTTATATTATGTACTTAGTTTGTTAATTAATTAAAATATACATAATTTGAATAATTTATATAATAAGAAGGTTAAATATGGTAAATTTGGGTCATCTAGGGTTAAGAATATATAAACTTATTTATGTAATGTGTATTAATTTTGTTTTGAATTAAATAATCACACTTAGGATGACAAAAGATCGTTCTTGGATGTATGGAAGCATTGAATCGTCGGAATTTATTGATGGCGTGTTAGAATTTTGTAGTGTTGCGGTTGAACATCAAATTAGGACGGGGGGAGTTGGTTTTTATTGCCCATGTGTCAATTGTGGCAATGTATCAAAGGTAGATAGTGTTTATATGCTTAGGGAGCACATACTCCGACGTGGGTTTAGGCCTCAATATCATGTTTGGGTTTGGCATGGTGAGGAGGGAGTTTACAAGGAAAATAGGGTTGTTGAGGATGTCAATAATGTGGCCGATGTTAATGAGGATGTAGTGGATGAAGAGAATGTTGATGAGGATGTGGATCGTGTTGATGAGATGATGGAGGGAGTTGAGGATGAGTTAGGAAAACGTCCTCGTGTATTTGACTTATTGACAGAGGCTTCTCAAAAGCCTTTGTATCCTGGATGTACAAAGTTCACCAAGCTTACAGCATTTTTGACGATTTTCAACATTAAGTCAAAGTTCAATTGGAGTGACACTAGTTTCACAATGTTATTAGAAGCGTTAGGTGAGATGCTTCCCGAGGGAAATGAACTTCCAAAGTCGACATACTATGCCAAAAAGCTAATGTGTCCTTTCGGGTTAGAGTACCAGAAGATTCATGCGTGTCCGAATGATTGTGTATTGTATCGGAATGAAAACGAGAACTTAGAAGAGTGTCCTAGGTGTGGGTTATCGCGTTACAAGCGTAAAGGGGCTCGAGAAGCTAAAGGGCCCCCGGCTAAGGTATTGTGGTATCTTTCAATAATACCAAGATTCAAGCGCTTGTTTTCTATAAAGAAAGATGCGTTAAATTTGAGGTGGCATGCAAATAGGGTGAAGAAAGATCAGTTGCTCACACATCCATCCGATTCTCCGGAGTGGAAGAGTATTGATAGGTTGCACAAGACTTTTGGGGATGAAGTTCATAATTTAAGGCTCGGACTGTGCACGGATGGAATGAACCCATTTGGCAATCTTAGTTCTCAACATAGTACTTGGCCGGTACTTTTAGTTATTTATAATTTGCCACCTTGGTTGTGTATGAAGCGTAAGTACATTATGCTTTCGCTTCTTATCTCGGGTCCTAAGCAACCTGGTAACGACATAGATGTATATCTTGCACCTCTTGTTGAGGATTTGAGAAAGATGTGGGATGAAGGAGTTTCCGTGTATGATGCATATGCTAATGAGGAGTTCACCTTGCGTGCAATGCTTTTATGCACCGTTAACGATTTTCCGGCTTATGGAAACTTATCAGGGTATAAGAACAAAGGGAAGAAAGCGTGCCCAATATGTATCGATGACATGGAATCCACGTGGATTCCTAAGTGCAAACATGTATTCATGAATCATCGAAAGTTCCTCCCACGAGATCACCAATACCGTAAGAAGAGAAGATGTTCAACGGGGAGGTTGAGGACCGTGTAGCTCGTCGACCGTTGTCCGGTTATGAGGTTTACGAACAAGTTAAGGGGGTTGAAACTGTATTTGGTAAAACAGGGCAAGTGCAAGGGGGTGAAGATCGACTGTGGAAAAAAGAATCAATCTTTTGGACGCTTCCATATTGGAGAGATCTACAGGTTAGGCATTGTCTTGACGTTATGCATATAGAGAAAAATGTATGCGATGCCATACTCGGGACTCTCATGAACATTCCGGGTAAGACAAAGGATAATAAGGCCGTGCGAGATTACTTTGAATATAAGGGTATTCGTCCGGAGTTGTGGGCACAGGTTAAGGGGAGTAAGAAAAGAGAAAGAACTGATGAAGTTTGTGGTAGTAGCAAGGGAAAGGTCGGTAAGAAGAAGATGAGTAGTGAAATCTCACGATTGCCATGTAATGATGCAAGTGTTCTTACCGATCGCACTACGTGGAATATTGCCAAAACATGTGAGATATGCTATTACCGAGCTATGTTCGTTCTTCAACACTATTTGTAGTAAAGTTCTTGATCCCTTTAAACTTGATGCTCTTCAACTCGACGTGATTGTAACTTTATGCAAGTTTGAGATGTGTTTTCCACCTTCTTTCTTTGACATAATGGTTCATCTTATTGTTCATCTTGTTCGTGAAATCAAGCTTTTAGGTCCAGTTTTTCTAAGGTGGTGTTATCCTTTTGAGAGACACATGGGTGTGTTACAAAACAAAGTGAGGAATCCAGCACAACCAGAGGGGAGTATGATTCAAGGCACTGTAAGCGATGAGATTGGTAATTTTATAGCCGAGTATATGGCTATGGCAAAGCCTATTGGACTGCCCACCTCTCGACATGAAGGAAGACTTGAGGGAAAAGGAACAATTGGATCTAAAACAATCACACCTTCTCGGGATAGTCTGTTACAAGCACACCTGTATGTGTTGCATCATATTTCAGAAGTTCATCCTTTTTTGAATGAGCATTTTGATATATTGCGCGCAAAATATCCGCCTAGAGGTGATAGGGCATTGATGCAGTTGCATAACAAGACGTTTGTTGATTGGTTTCATAATCGAGTAATATGTGAAGAACTAAAGGGTGTATCTGAAACTGTTAAGTGGTTAGCTTTTGGTCCTCGTGATGATGTCAACAAATATGAGGGTTACGATGTCAATGGGTTTACATTTTGGACTGAGAGTCAAGATAAGAAGTCATCGTATCTGCAGAATAGTGGGGTTTCTATTTTGTCGTCATCTACATTTTACGCGAGTGCCAAGGATCAATCGCCGGTTGATGCTAAATCGGTATACTACGGGCGGGTACATGAAATATGGGAGCTTGACTATTGTACTTTCACTATGGGTCTTTTCAAATGCAAGTGGGTGGATAATAATCGACGATGCGTTAAAAATGACGACCCTTGTGGATTCACTCTTGTAGACTTGGATCGCTTGCGTGATGGTGAGGAGCCATTCATACTAGCCACACAAGCCAATCAAGTATTTTACATTGAAGACCCTTCTAATAAACAATGGTCTATTGTTATACCGGGAAAAAGAAGTATCCTTGGTATAGGTGATGTTGAGGATGAGGAAGAATATAATGCTTTTGAAGACTCCTCGCCCTTTATCAATCCAAAATCGGTGAATGAAGATGATGAAGATGTTGGTTATATGCGTGTAGATCACACGGAAGGAATACATTTGAATTAAGTGATTCACAAGGTATGAATTATTTAAGGTTATGAATGAATTTTGGCATTTTCGGGCGTAAAGTAGCTTAAATGTTGTTTGTTATGAATGAAACTTGGCACACACCACTATTTGGTATATATAAATGTGTTGAAGTTGTTAGAATTGATAATAGGTTTCATATGCTTGAAATTAAGGGTCAAGTTGCGTTTTTTAACGGTTTTGAATGAATTTTGGCATTTTCGGGCGTAAAGTAGCTTAAATGTTGTTTGTTATGAATGAAACTTGGCACACACCACTATTTGGTATATATAAATGTGTTGAAGTTGTTAGAATTGATAATAGTTGTCATATACTTGAAATTAAGGGTCAAGTTGCGTTTTTTAACGGTTTTGAATGAATTTTGGCATTTTCGGGCGTAAAGTAGCTTAAACGTTGTTTGTTATGAATGAAACTTGGCACACACCACTATTTGGTATATATAAATGTGTTGAAGTTGTTAGAATTGATAATAATTGTCATATGCTTGAAATTAAGGGTCAAGTTGCGTTTTTTAACGGTTTTGAATGAATTTTGGCATTTTCGGGCGTAAAGTAGCTTAAACGTTGTTTGTTATGAATGAAACTTGGCACACACCACTATTTAGTATATATAAATGTGTTGAAGTTGTTAGAATTGATAATAGTTGTCATATGCTTGAAATTAAGGGTCAAGTTGCGTTTTTTAACGGTTTTGAATGAATTTTGGCATTTTCGGGCGTAAAGTAGCTTAAATGTTGTTTGTTATGAATGAAACTTGGCACACACCACTATTTGGTATATATAAATGTGTTGAAGTTGTTAGAATGATAATAGTTATCATATGCTTGAAATTAAGGGTCAAGTTGTGTTTTTTAACGGTTTTGAATGAATTTTGGCATTTTCTGGCGTAAAGTAGCTTAAATGTTGTTTGTTATGAATGAAACTTGGCACACACCACTATTTGGTATATATAAATGTGTTGAAGTTGTTAGAATTGATAATAGTTGTCATATACTTGAAATTAAGGGTCAAGTTGCGTTTTTTAACGGTTTTGAATGAATTTTGACATTTTCGGGCGTAAAGTAGCTTAAACGTTGTTTGTTATGAATGAAACTTGGCGCACACCACTATTTGGTATATATAAATGTGTTGAAGTTGTTAGAATTGATAATAGTTGTCATATGCTTGAAATTAAGGGTCAAGTTGCGTTTTTTAACGGTTTTGAATGAATTTTGGCATTTTCGGGCGTAAAGTAGCTTAAACGTTGTTTGTTATGAATGAAACTTGGCACACACCACTATTTAGTATATATAAATGTGTTGAAGTTGTTATAATTGATAATAGTTGTCATATGCTTGAAATTAAGGGTCAAGTTGCGTTTTTTAACGGTTTTGAATGAATTTTGGCATTTTCGGGCGTAAAGTAGCTTAAATGTTGTTTGTTATGAATGAAACTTAGCACACACCACTATTTGGTATATATAAATGTGTTGAAGTTGTTAGAATGATAATAGTTGTCATATGCTTGAAATTAAGGGTCAAGTTGTGTTTTTTAACGGTTTTGAATGAATTTTGGCATTTTCGGGCGTAAAATAGCTTAAATGTTGTTTGTTATGAATGAAACTTGGCACACACCACTATTTGGTATATATAAATGTGTTGAAGTTGTTAGAATTGATAATTGGTTTCATATGCTTGAAATTAAGGGTCAAGTTGCGTTTTTTAACGGTTTTGAATGAATTTTGGCATTTTCGGGCGTAAAGTAACTTAAACGTTGTTTGTTATGAATGAAACTTGGCACCCACCACTATTTGGTATATATAAATGTGTTGAAGTTGTTAGAAATTATAATAGTTGTCATATGCTTAAAATTAAGGGTCAAGTTGCGTTTTTTAACGGTTTTGAATGAATTTTGGCATTTTCGGGCGTAAAGTAGCTTAAAGGTTTTTAGTTATGAATGAAACTTGGCACACACCACTATTTGGTATATATAAATGTGTTGAAGTTGTTAGAATTGATAATAGTTGTCATATGCTTGAAATTAAGGGTCAAGTTGCGTTTTTTAACGGTTTTGAATGAATTTTGGCATTTTCGGGCGTAAAGTAGCTTAAACGTTGTTTGTTATGAATAAAACTTGGCACACACCACTATTTGGTATATACAAATGTGTTGAAGTTGTTAGAATTGATAATAGTTGTCATATACTTCAAATTAAGGATCAAGTTGCGTTTTTTAACGGTTTTGAATGAATTTTGGCATTTTCGGGCGTAAAATAGCTTAAATGTTGTTTTTTATGAATGAAACTTGGCACACACAACTTTTTGGTATATATAAATGTGTTGAAGTTGTTAGAATTGATAATAGTTGTCATATGCTTGAAATTAAGGGTCAAGTTGCGTTTTTTAACGGTTTTGAATGAATTTTGTCATTTTCGGGCGTAATGTAGCTTAAACGTTGTTTGTTATGAATGAAACTTGGCACACACCACTATTTGGTATATATAAATGTGTTGAAGTTGTTAGAATTGATAATAGTTGTCATATGCTTGAAATTAAGGGTCAAGTTGCGTTTTTTAACGGTTTTGAATGAATTTTGGCATTTTCGGGCGTAAAGTAGCTTAAACGTTGTTTGTTATGAATGAAACTTGGCACACACCACTATTTAGTATATATAAATGTGTTGAAGTTGTTATAATTGATAACAGTTGTCATATGCTTGAAATTAAGGGTCAAGTTGCGTTTTTTAACGGTTTTGAATGAATTTTGGCATTTTCGGGCGTAAAGTAGCTTAAATGTTGTTTGTTATGAATGAAACTTGGCACACACCACTATTTGGTATATATAAATGTGTTGAAGTTGTTAGAATTTATAATAGGTTTCATATGCTTGAAATTAAGGGTCAAGTTGCGTTTTTTAACGGTTTTAATGAATTTTGGCTTTTTCGGGCGTAAAGTAGCTTAAACCTTGTTTGTTATGTATGAAACTTGGCACACAACACTATTTGATGTATATAAATGTGTTGAAGTTGTTAGAATTGATAATAGGTTTCATATGCTTGAAATTAAAGGTCAAGTTGCGTTTTTTAACGGTTTTAATGAATTTTGGCATTTTCGGGCGTAAAGTAGCTTAAACCTTGTTTGTTATGTATGAAACTTGGCACAGAACACTATTTGATGTATATAAATGTGTTGAAGTTGTTAGAATTGGAAATAATTGTCATATGCTTGAAATTAAGGGTCAAGTAGCGTTTTTTAACGGTTTTGAATGAATTTTGGCATTTTCGAGCGTAAAGTAGCTTAATCCTTGTTTGTTATGCATGAAACTTGGCACACAACACTATTTGATGTATATAATTGTGTTGAAGTTGTTAGAATTGGAAATTATTGTCATATGCTTGAAATTAAGGGTCAAGTAGCGTTTTTTAACGGTTTTGAATGAATTTTGGCATTTTCGAGCGTAAAGTAGCTTAAACCTTGTTTATTATGCATGAAACTTGGCACACAACACTATTTGATGTATATAATTGTGTTGAAGTTGTTAGAATTGGAAATTATTGTCATATGCTTGAAATTAAGGGTCAAGTTGCGTTTTTTAACAGTTTTAATGAATTTTGGCTTTTTCGGGCGTAAAGTAGCTTAAACCTTGTTTGTTATGTATGAAACTTGGCACACAACACTATTTGATGTATATAAATGTGTTGAAGTTGTTAGAATTGATAATAGGTTTCATATGCTTGAAATTAAAGGTCAAGTTGCGTTTTTTAACGGTTTTAATTAATTTTGGCATTTTCGGGCGTAAAGTAGCTTAAACCTTGTTTGTTATGTATGAAACTTGGTAAACCACACTATTTGATGTATATAAATGTGTTGAAGTTGTTAGAATTGGAATTAATTGTCATATGCTTGAAATTAAGGGTCAAGTTGCTTTTTTTAACGGTTTTTTTTAACGATTTTTGTCACTTTTTAATGTAATTCTATTTTCTACTCTTTCAGGTACTTGATCTACAATGCATCTTTTCAGAGATGACATTGTGCCCGAGATTGCAACTGTGGATGACGATGTCCATAGTGAGTCGGATAAGGACTACGATCCGACGAAGGAGAAGGACATAGATGATGGTGATCATGCCGTTGAGGAAGACGACCCATTTGTTAGACACGAGCAATTGGCTCATGATGCTCCTCCTATTGATGAGACGGCTTCTACTCAAACAGCGACAACTTCAAAGAAACGAAAAGGGCGAGGTCCTACGAAAAACCTCAAAGTCAAAGAGCCCATGTACCTCGAATACAATGCCTTGGGTTAATCGTGTGGAAAGTGGCGTAAGGAATATGGAAAACAAGTGGGTTTATGTGTTCGGAAGATTTCCATATTACACGCCTGGCACGAGGTTCCAGAGGGCTTGAAGAAGTCATTTTGGGATGATACGATGGTAATAATTTACTTTATTAATTTACTTTAGTCTTTTATTAATTTACTTTCATTTTAAAATTAATTGAATTGACATTAATTATTAATTATATTTTCCTTTTGTAGAATCTTTTCCACATCGAGCACGACGAAGAAAAGAAGAGTATTTTTCTTTCAGCTGTTGCTGAAAGATTAAGAGACTTCAAGGCGAAGCTCGTAGGTGGTTGGATTACCAAGAAGCGTCACCGTTTGATCAAGAAGGTCAAAACGGGAATTAAAGATGGAGAACAAGCTCCCTCCAAAATGCCGTATGAGATATGGCCACACATATCTAAAAATGAGTGGGAGGCATTTGTTGCTAGGAAAACAACTCTTAATGAAGTTGTAAGTATTATAGCTTTTCATTTTTATTTACTTCTTTTGATTTAATTATTAAACTAATAATATATTATGACATTTGACTTATTATGTTGATTAATTAGGAAAAACGTGGTAAAGCTTCCGAGTCGGCAAAGAAAAGGAAGTTTTACCATCACATGGGCTCAAGAACTTATGATGAGGCCCGTAAAGAGTGGGTGGATGCGGGATTGTACCCCAAACAGAGTTCAGCTGCGAGCTCATCTACGACTACCCCATCCGTGAGTACTCCAGCTGGAGATCGGGTGCTAGATTGGTATTGCGGGCTTCATGCTCGAGATGAAAGTGGTAAATTTACCAATCCCGATCCTGGAACGAAGAAGATCGCGGATGCTGTGGTGAGTTTTCATATCATTTAACCTTATATTCTTGATTTGTTATGTGTTTAAACTAATTGATCGTTTTTATTTGAACAGATGGGCTGGAAGGAAAAAGAGGCTACGGGGGGGTTCACCCCATAAGGCAATGTTGATGCATTGCATATGGTCTTAGGGAAAGACCATCAGGGGCGGGTAGTCGGCAAAGGAGCCGTCCGCGTGGGCGTGAAGAAAGCATTCGGCAAAGAGTTCGCTACTCCTCGATCCAGAACGATGATCGAGGAAAAAATCACAGCCAAAGTCACCACAAAAGTGACTAAGGACGTCTTCGACAAGATGGCATCGCTATTGCAGAAGTTAGGAGCTACCCATGATGACTTGGCCAATTTGATTGCCGAGGACCAACAAAGTCAACATGGGGATCCTAAGGCTTTAGTGGAGCCATCGCCCGAGCCCCTTACCCCCGTAGCACACCAGCCCATTACCCGTAGCACACCCGAGCCTGACATTCCAACGCCGGAGACCATGAACTCCGTTACTCAGGTTTCGGAAACAACACCTGATGAGCCAGTGTTAAAGGTACATTTAATTTTTTAAATATACAAGCGCGTATTTATTTAAATTTCAACGTGTTTTGATAATTTATCATGATGTTAATTATACTAAACGAAAAAATTTTTAGGAGGCGACTCCTTGCTCTCTTTTGTTGCCTCAGTTAGGCGTTGCTCGTGGTGGCGACTTAACTGAGGTTGCATTCGATGAGGCGCAGCCAAACCAAGTGGGCCAAACAGTGCATTCAATGCCTGTTACACGTGGCCACATTAGTGTGACGGTAGAAACTATCGTTAAGGGGTTCGAGGATTTCTCACTTCCGGTTCCAATGCCAGAATGGAACCTTGAGACTTTATCGAACGCCCAAGGTAGTTTCGTCACATGGCCATATGCTTGGGTCCGACTCACGGCGAAGGTAATATATCTTTAGTATTATTTTATTTGTTTTTATTATTTTAATTGCGTGAGTAATTAAACTAATTTAATTGTATAAAATGAAATAGGAAAAGAGCTCAAAGGGCTCTAAAAGAGAGATCGGTTCCTCATCATCGGTGACAATCACTCCAATCTTGACTGATGAGGAGCTTAAAGATCTCTCTTCAGATTGTCTATGGCTGCACAAGGGTGCATCTCGCATGAGTGAGGAGGACCCACTTCTTCTACCCCTAGGCACGGACCAATTTCACACTGCCGAAGATGCTTTCGTCATTATTGGTCCTAGTGACATTGGGCAATTTTTGCGAGGGGAGATGTTGAATGTCGCCCTTATTCATGTCTACATGCTGTATGTGATTTCTTATCTTACAATTTAGGTTTTATTGTTTAATTGTTTTAATAATCGAATGACTGACAAAATTTTCTTATTCGTGAGTTTAGTGGGATGTACGAGGAGTTGAATAGCCTCGAACCTCCAATAACATTTGGATGGTTTGATCCTGAGTCTATTAGGGGTGAAAAGAGTGATACTGATCCAGATGACGTCAAAGCATACGTTGAACGTGCTTTGAAACATTCATATGAATCTAAACACTCATTCATTCTGGCCCCGTACTATGAAAGGTTATTAGTTTTATTATTTAATTAAATTGAACTTAAATTTTGATTTTACTTACGTTTACATATTCTCTATCTTGATGATTTAAAATCGTGGTTTTTGTAGTGTGCATTGTATGCTTTTGGTCATATGTCTGATGACCAATATGGTGCACGTTTTCGACTCACTAAGTCGTGGACATCCCGTGCCTCGCAACATGAAATTTAAAGCTTTGTTGAATGCAAAAGTTTATAAATTGTCAATTAATTTCATCTAAGTGTTATATATATATTATTGTCAATTAATTTCAATTAATTTCTTTACTCTTGTGGCTCAAGGTTATAAAGAAAATGCGTGGCGAAATGGGATGTGCTACAAGAGCCACTAACCCGAAATGGAGAGCAGTAAAGGTATATATAACACTATTTAGTATATATTATTGTCTTGAATTAATTAGAATTGATAACATTTGTCAAATGATTGAAATTAGTTAGAATTGAAAACAATTCGACCATAAAATAACTTAAACCTTGTTTGTTATGCATGAAACTTGGCACACAAGACTATTTGGTGTATATAAATGTGTTGAAGTTGTTAGAATTGGAAATAATTGTCATATGCTTGAAATTAAGGGTCAAGTTGCGTTTTTTAACGGTTTTAATGAATTTTGGCATTTTCGAGCGTAAAGTAGCTTAAACCTTGTTTGTTATGCATGAAATTTGGCACACAACACTATTTGGTGTATATAAATGTGTTGAAGTTGTTAATTGGTTTCATATGGTTGAAATTAAGGGTCAAGTTGCGTTTTTTAACGGTTTTGAATGAATTTTGGCATTTTCGGGCGTAAATTAGCTTAAACGTTGTTTGTTATGAATGAAACTTGGCACACACCACTATTTGGTATATATAAATGTGTTGAAGTTGTTAGAATTGATAATAGTTGTCATATGCTTGAAATTAAGGGTCAAGTTGCGTTTTTTAACGGTTTTGAATGAATTTTGGCATTTTCGGGCGTAAAGTAGATTAAACGTTTGTTATGAATGAAACTTGGCACACACCACTATTTGGTATATATAAATGTGTTGAAGTTGTTAGAATTGATAATTGGTTTCATATGCTTGAAATTAAGGGTCAAGTTGCGTTTTTTAACGGTTTTGAATGAATTTTGGCATTTTCGGGCGTAAAGTAACTTAAACGTTGTTTGTTATGAATGAAACTTGGCACCCACCACTATTTGGTATATATAAATGTGTTGAAGTTGTTAGAATTGATAATAGTTGTTATATGCTTGAAATTAAGGGTCAAGTTGCGTTTTTTAACGGTTTTGAATGAATTTTGGCATTTTCGGGCGTAAAGTAGCTTAAAAGTTTTTTGTTATGAATGAAACTTGGCACACACCACTATTTGGTATATATAAATGTGTTGAAGTTGTTAGAATTGATAATAGTTGTCATATGCTTGAAATTAAGGGTCAAGTTGCGTTTTTTAACGGTTTTGAATGAATTTTGGCATTTTCGGGCGTAAAGTAGCTTAAACGTTGTTTGTTATGAATAAAACTTGGCACACACCACTATTTGGTATATATAAATGTGTTGAAGTTGTTAGAATTGATAATAGTTGTCATATACTTCAAATTAAGGATCAAGTTGCGTTTTTTAACGGTTTTGAATGAATTTTGGCATTTTCGGGCGTAAAATAGCTTAAATGTTGTTTGTTATGAATGAAACTTGGCACACACAACTTTTTGGTATATATAAATGTGTTGAAGTTGTTAGAATTGATAATAGTTGTCATATGCTTGAAATTAAGGGTCAAGTTGCGTTTTTTAACGGTTTTGAATGAATTTTGTCATTTTCGAGCGTAATGTAGCTTAAACGTTGTTTGTTATGAATGAAACTTGGCACACACAACTATTTGGTATATATAAATGTGTTGAAGTTGTTAGAATTGATAATAGTTGTCATATGCTTGAAATTAAGGGTCAAGTTGCGTTTTTTAACGGTTTTGAATGAATTTTGGCATTTTCGGGCGTAAAGTAGCTTAAACGTTGTTTGTTATGAATGAAACTTGGCACACACCACTTTTTAGTATATATAAATGTGTTGAAGTTGTTATAATTGATAACAGTTGTCATATGCTTGAAATTAAGGGTCAAGTTGCGTTTTTTAACGGTTTTTAATGAATTTTGGCATTTTCGGGCGTAAAGTAGCTTAAATGTTGTTTGTTATAAATGAAACTTGGCACACACCACTATTTGGTATATATAAATGTGTTGAAGTTGTTAGAATTTATAATAGGTTTCATATGCTTGAAATTAAGGGTCAAGTTGCGTTTTTTAACGGTTTTAATGAATTTTGGCTTTTTTGGGCGTAAAGTAGCTTAAACCTTGTTTGTTATGTATGAAACTTGGCACACAACACTATTTGATGTATATAAATGTGTTGAAGTTGTTAGAATTGATAATAGGTTTCATATGCTGGAAATTAAAGGTCAAGTTGCGTTTTTTAACGGTTTTAATGAATTTTGGCATTTTCGGGCGTAAAGTAGCTTAAACCTTGTTTGTTATGTATGAAACTTGGCACACAACACTATTTGATGTAAATAAATGTGTTGAAGTTGTTAGAATTGGAAATAATTGTCATATGCTTGAAATTAAGGGTCAAGTAGCTTTTTTAAACGGTTTTGAATGAATTTTGGCATTTTCGAGCGTAAAGTAGCTTAAACCTTGTTTGTTATGCATGAAACTTGACACACAACACTATTTGATGTATATAATTGTGTTGAAGTTGTTAGAATTGGAAATTATTGTCATATGCTTGAAATTAAGGGTCAAGTAGCGTTTTTTAACGGTTTTGAATGAATTTTGGCATTTTCGAGCGTAAAGTAGTTTAAACCTTGTTTATTATGCATGAAACTTGGCACACAACACTATTTGATGTATATAATTGTGTTGAAGCTGTTAGAATTGGAAATTATTGTCATATGCTTGAAATTAAGGGTCAAGTAGCGTTTTTTTAACGGTTTTGAATGAATTTTGGCATTTTCGAGCGTAAAGTAGCTTAAACCTTGTTTGTTATGCATGAAACTTGGCACACAACACTATTTGATGTATATAATTGTGTTGAAATTGTTAGAATTGAAAATAATTGTCATATGCTTGAAATTAAGGGTCAAGTAGCATTTTTTAACGGTTTTAATTAATCTTGGCATTTTCGGGCGTAAACTAGCTTAAACCTTGTTTGTTATGTATGAAACTTGGTAAACTAAACTATTTGATGTATATAAATGTGTTGAAGTTGTTAGAATTGGAATTAATTGTCATATGCTTGAAATTAAGGGTCAAGTTGCTTTTTTTAACGGTTTTTTTTAACGATTTTTGTCACTTTCTAATGTAATTCTATTTTCTACTCTTTCAGGTACTTGATCTACAATGCATCTTTTTAGAGATGACATTGTGCCCGAGATTGCGACTGTGGATGACGATGTCCATAGTGAGTCGGATAAGGACTACGATCCGACGAAGGAGAAGGACATAGATGATGGTGATCATGCCGTTGAGGAAGACGACCCATTTGTTAGACACGAGCAATTGGCTCATGATGCTCCTCCTATTGATGAGACGGCTTCTACTCAAACAGCGACAACTTCAAAGAAACGAAAAGGGCGAGGTCCTACGAAAAACCTCAAAGTCAAAGAGCCCATGTACCTCGAATACAATGCCTTGGGTTAATCGTGTGGAAAGTGGCGTAAGGAATATGGAAAACAAGTGGGTTTATGTGTTCGGAAGATTTCCATATTACACGCCTGACACGAGGTTCCAGAGGGCTTGAAGAAGTCATTTTGGGATGATACGATGGTAATAATTTACTTTATTAATTTACTTTAGTCTTTTATTAATTTACTTTCATTTTAAAATTAATTGAATTGACATTAATTATTAATTATATTTTCCTTTTGTAGAATCTTTTCCACATTGAGCACGACGAAGAAAAGAAGAGTATTTTTCTTTCAGCTGTTGCTGAAAGATTAAGAGACTTCAAGGCGAAGCTCGTAGGTGGTTGGATTACCAAGAAGCGTCACCGTTTGATCAAGAAGGTCAAAACGGGAATTAAAGATGGATAACAAGCTCCCTCCAAAATGCCGTATGAGATATGGCCACACATATCTAAAAATGAGTGGGAGGCATTTGTTGCTAGGAAAACAACTCTTAATGAAGTTGTAAGTATTATAGCTTTTCATTTTTATTTACTTCTTTTGATTTAATTATTAAACTAATAATATATTATGACATTTGACTTTTTATGTCGATTAATTAGGAAAAACGTGGTAAAGCTTCCGAGTCGGCAAAGAAAAGGAAGTTTTACCATCACATGGGCTCAAGAACTTATGATGAGGCCCGTAAAGAGTGGGTGGATGCGGGATTATACCCCAAACAGAGTTCAGCTGCGAGCTCATCTACGACTACCCCATCCGTGAGTACTCCAGCTGGAGATCGGGTGCTAGATTGGTATTGCGGGCTTCATGCTCGAGATGAAAGTGGTAAATTTACCAATCCCGATCCTGGAACGAAGAAGATCGCGGATGCTGTGGTGAGTTTTCATATCATTTAACCTTATATTCTTGATTTGTTATGTGTTTAAACTAATTGATCGTTTTTATTTGAACAGATGGGCTGGAAGGAAAAAGAGGCTAGGGGGGGTTCACCCCAAAAGGCAATGTTGATGCATTGCATATGGTCTTAGGGAAAGACCATCAGGGGCGGGTAGTCGGCAAAGGAGCCGTCCGCGTGGGCGTGAAGAAAGCATTCGGCAAAGAGTTCGCTACTCCTCGATCCAGAACGATGCCATCGCTTGAGGAAGTAGAGAAACGAATCGAGGAAAAAATCACAGCCAAAGTCACCGCAAAAGTGACTAAGGACGTCTTCGACAAGATGGCATCGCTATTGCAGAAGTTAGGAGCTACCCATGATGACTTGGCCAATTTGATTGCCGAGGACCAACAAAGTCAACATGGGGATCCTAAGGCTTTGGTGGAGCCATCGCCCGAGCCCCTTACCCCCGTAGCACACCAGCCCATTACCCGTAGCACACCCGAGCCTGACATTCCAACGCCGGAGACCATGAACTCCGTTACTCAGGTTTCGGAAACAACAACTGATGAGCCAGTGTTAAAGGTACATTTAATTTTTTAAATATACAAGCGCGTATTTATTTAAATTTCAACGTGTTTTGATAATTTATCATGATGTTAATTATACTAAACGAAAAAATTTTTAGGAGGCGACTCCTTGCTCTCTTTTGTTGCCTCAGTTAGGCGTTGCTCGTGGTGGCGACTTAACTGAGGTTGCATTCGGTGAGGCGCAGCCAAACCAAGTGGGCCAAACAGTGCATTCAATGCCTGTTACACGTGGCCACATTAGTGTGACGGTAGAAACTATCGTTAAGGGGTTCGAGGATTTCTCACTTCCGGTTCCAATGCCAGAATTGAACCTTGAGACTTTATCGAACGCCCAAGGTAGTTTCGTCACATGGCCATATGCTTGGGTCCGACTCACGGCGAAGGTAATATATCTTTAGTATTATTTTATTTGTTTTTATTATTTTAATTGCGTGAGTAATTAAACTAATTTAATTGTATAAAATGAAATAGGAAAAGAGCTCAAAGGGCTCTAAAAGAGAGATCGGTTCCTCATCATCGGTGACAATCACTCCAATCTTGACTGATGAGGAGCTTAAAGATCTCACTTCAGATTGTCTATGGCTGCACAAGGGTGCATCTCGCATGAGTGAGGAGGACCCACTTCTTCTACCCCTAGGCACGGACCAATTTCACACTGCCGAAGATGCTTTCGTCATTATTGGTCCTAGTGACATTGGGCAATTTTTGCGAGGGGAGATGTTGAATGTCGCCCTTATTCATGTCTACATGCTGTATGTGATTTCTTATCTTACAATTTAGGTTTTATTGTTTAATTGTTTTAATAATCGAATGACTGACAAAATTTTCTTATTCGTGAGTTTAGTGGGATGTACGAGGAGTTGAATATCCTCGAACCTCCAATAACATTTGGATGGTTTGATCCTGAGTCTATTAGGGGTGAAAAGAGTGATACTGATCCAGATGACGTCAAAGCATACGTTGAACGTGCTTTGAAACATTCATATGAATCTAAACACTCATTCATTCTGGCCCCGTACTATGAAAGGTGATTAGTTTTATTATTTAATTAAATTGAACTTAAATTTTGATTTTACTTACGTTCACATATTTTCTATCTTGATGATTTAAAATCGTGGTTTTTGTAGTGTGCATTGGATGCTTTTGGTCATATGTCTGATGACCAATATGGTGCACGTTTTCGACTCACTAAGTCGTGGACATCCCGTGCCTCGCAACATGAAATTTAAAGCTTTGTTGAATGCATAAGTTTATAAATTGTCAATTAATTTCATTTAAGTGTTATATATATATTATTGTCAATTAATTTCAATTAATTTCTTTACTCTTGTGGCTCAAGGTTATGAAGAAAATGCGTGGCGAAATGGGATGTGCTACAAGAGCCACTAACCCGAAATGGAGAGCAGTAAAGGTATATATAACACTATTTAGTATATATTATTGTCTTGAATTAATTAGAATTGATAACATTTGTCAAATGATTGAAATTAGTTAGAATTGAAAATAATTCGACCATAAAATAGCTTAAACCTTGTTTGTTATGCATAAAACTTGGCACACAAGACTATTTGGTGTATATAAATGTGTTGAAGTTGTTAGAATTGGAAATAATTGTCATATGCTTGAAATTAAGGGTCAAGTTGCGTTTTTTAACGGTTTTAATGAATTTTGGCATTTTCGAGCGTAAAGTAGCTTAAACCTTGTTTGTTATGCATGAAACTTGGCACACAACACTATTTGGTGTATATAAATGTGTTGAAGTTGTTAATTGGTTTCATATGCTTGAAATTAAGGGTCAAGTTGCGTTTTTTAACGGTTTTGAATGAATTTTGGCATTTTCGGGCGTAAAGTAGCTTAAACGTTGTTTGTTATCAATGAAACTTGGCACACACCACTATTTGGTATATATAAATGTGTTGAAGTTGTTAGAATTGATAATAGTTGTCATATGCTTGAAATTAAGGGTCAAGTTGCGTTTTTTAACGGTTTTGAATGAATTTTTGCATTTTCGGGCGTAAAGTAGATTAAACGTTTGTTATGAATGAAACTTGGCACACACCACTATTTGGTATATATAAATGTGTTGAAGTTGTTAGAATTGATAATTGGTTTAATATGCTTGAAATTAAGGGTCAAGTTGCGTTTTTTAACGGTTTTGAATGAATTTTGGCATTTTCGGGCGTAAAGTAACTTAAACGTTGTTTGTTATGAATGAAACTTGGCACCCACCACTATTTGGTATATATAAATGTGTTGAAGTTGTTAGAATTGATAATAGTTGTCATATGCTTGAAATTAAGGGTCAAGTTGCGTTTTTTAACGGTTTAGAATGAATTTTGGCATTTTCGGGCGTAAAGTACATTAAACGTTTTTTGTTATGAATGAAACTTGGCACACACCACTATTTGGTATATATAAATGTGTTGAAGTATTTAGAATTGATAATAGTTTTCATATGCTTGAAATTAAGGGTCAAGTTGCGTTTTTTAACGGTTTTGAATGAATTTTGGCATTTTCGGGCGTAAAGTAGCTTAAACGTTGTTTGTTATGAATAAAACTTGGAACACACCACTATTTGGTATATATAAATGTGTTGAAGTTGTTAGAATTGATAATAGTTGTCATATACTTCAAATTAAGGATCAAGTTGCGTTTTTTAACGGTTTTGAATGAATTTTGGCATTTTCGGGCGTAAAGTAGCTTAAATGTTGTTTGTTATGAATGAAACTTGGCACACACAACTTTTTGGTATATATAAATGTGTTGAAGTTGTCAGAATTGATAATAGTTGTCATATGCTTGAAATTAAGGGTCAAGTTGCGTTTTTTAACGGTTTTGAATGAATTTTGTCATTTTCGGGCGTAAAGTAGTTTAAACATTGTTTGTTATGAATGAAACTTGGCACACACCACTATTTGGTATATATAAATGTGTTGAAGTTGTTAGAATTGATAATAGGTTTCATATGCTTGAAATTAAGGGTCAAGTTGCGTTTTTTAACGGTTTTGAATGAATTTTGGCATTTTCGGGCGTAAAGTAGCTTAACTGTTGTTTGTTATGAATGAAACTTGGCACACACCACTATTTGGTATATATAAATGTGTTGAAGTTGTTAGAATTGATAATAGTTGTCATATGCTTGAAAGTAAGGGTCAAGTTGCGTTTTTTAACGGTTTTGAATGAATTTTGTCATTTTCGGGCGTAAAGTAGCTTAAACGTTGTTTGTTATGAATGAAACTTGGCACACACCACTATTTGGTATATATAAATGTGTTGAAGTTGTTAGAATTGATAATAGGTTTCATATGCTTGAAATTAAGGGTCAAGTTGCGTTTTTTAACGATTTTGAATGAATTTTGGCATTTTCGGGCGTAAAGTAGCTTAAACGTTGTTTGTTATGAATGAAACTTGGCACACACCACTATTTGGTATATATAAATGTGTTGAAGTTGTTAGAATTGATAATAGTTGTCATATGCTTGAAATTAAGGGTCAAGTTGCGTTTTTTAACGGTTTTGAATGAATTTTGGCATTTTCGAGCGTAAAGTAGCTTAAACCTTGTTTGTTGTGCATGAAACTTGGCACACAATACTATTTGGTGTATATAAATGTGTTGAAGTTGTTAGAATTGGAAATAATTGTCATATGCTTGAAATTAAGGGTCAAGTTGCGTTTTTTAACGGTTTTAATGAATTTTTGCATTTTCGAGCGTAAAGTAGCTTAAACCTTGTTTGTTATGCATGAAACTTGGCACACAACACTATTTGGTGTATATAAATGTGTTGAAGTTGTTAGAATTGAAAATAATTGTCATATGCTCAAAATTAAGTGTTAAGTTGCGTTTTTCACGGTTTTAAAGCATTTTTATTTTGGCAGTAATATATAATATTTTTTTTTCTTAGTGTTTTCAACAAAAAAATTCCATTCATTGCGGCTACTACGTTATTAAATTTATGGATGATCTCATCGAAGCCGTAAAGAATGTCGGGGTACAAAATATTGATTCCGTAAGTATTTTATTTAATTAGTTATTATATATGTTTTTTAAATTATTTATTTATAAATTAAATTAATTATATTATATAATGTACGACTAACTTTTTAATAATAATTGATTTTAATTCGTAGATTATTGACTCTCCAAGAGAAACACGCGAATTGGCGGCTATTGAACTACGCAAAGTCAAAGACAAAGTCGCGGTGTTTATTTCTAATTTATTAAGTTGGTAGCTAGATTATTATGTATCGTGTAGAGATACTTTAATTCATGTATCGTGTTTATTTCTAATTATATGCGGTGTAATGTAATACTTTATGTATATATATATTATAATTGAGTGATATTTTGGCATTTATCGACAGTTGATTATTGTGAAATATTTATTATTTTATAATTATGCTAATAATTATTATTTATTATACAAATATAACGAAAACAAAAAAAAATTAAAAAAAAATGGGAAAGGGGCTGCGGTTTTATAGCCCTGTCCGCAGCCCTTGTTACAAAAGGGGCTGCGGTTTATAGTAGATGTCCGCAGCCCTTGAGCCTCCTTCACACAGCCTATAATGCACTTAAGGGCTGCGGTTTTTGTCCATGTCCGCAGCCCTTTACCTTATTTTGGGCTGCGTATTTTGACCGCAGCCCTTTAATATTATTTGTTGCTACTACAATAATGGCTGGGGTCCAAATACGCAGCCCAAAGGGGCTAAAAAACCGCAGCCCTTAAGCTTTTTTCTTCTAGTGTCTATCTTCGACACGTAGCCTTTTGTTGTTAGCGAATCTTGTAAGTTCTGGCCATTTTGTGTTAAATGTAAATGTAATGAACAGATCAGGATATTCGTACGTCTTACAAATACCCATTGCATCTTGTTATATTTCACTCATGAATCTATCTCCTCCTTGAAATGTAGAGGGCAAGATGACACGACGCCCAGACATTGTGCAGTCATTGTTGCCTCATGTGATACCACTTGAAGCAACGGGTAGTACAATATCTTCCCTTGAATGAATAGCATCGCAAAATGTTCGGCAGATGAAAGTTTTTCCAGTCTCGTCACAACCGTATAGGAAAAATACACCTCCTTTGTGAAGGGCAATTTCACTCATATAATATCATCATATATGCTTTTTTGCTCAAACGTTAAACTTGAATATAGTTTTTCATGTTCAACACGCATTGCTTCTTTGTCATACCTCAATTCCTCCACAATAAGCTTATTACCACCATCTCTCACTAACAACTCATCTGGACATAGCTCATTTGAGAAATTACGAAGTGTTGTTCCATTATCTTGTAAGATTTTCTCTATCTCCATTTAGTGATGGCCACGGTCCGGGTTGGGCCGGTTCCGCTCTGGTTCCAACCGGTTCCGGTTCCATTTGGAACCTGACCCAGACGTTTCCGGTTCCGGTTCCGGTTCCGGCCGGTTCCAACTGGTTCCTTGGCGGTTTATGAGACGGTTCCGGCGGTCCCAATTCCCGGGTCGGGTGGGTCGGATCATCGGTTCCATTCTTATTTTTCCTTTATTTTTAATAAAAAAAAAATACTATAATAATGTGAACGTACCTTCGTCGATTACTTGATTATTAGCGAAATGCATTGGTTGTCATTGTTATTAAAATATTTACTAAAAAGAACGAAAAAAAATAAATTAATAAGAAACGAATCAACGATAAAGATCATAAAAAAAAAGGGGAGAGAATGGACTTGAACCTAGTATCCCGAAGGAATACTAAGCTGCCTACGTATCCCGAAGGAATCAAAGTCCACGTAGTTCTTTGACATACCTTTTATTAGCAGTGGTTGAATGCCGTATTGCCGTGGTCCGATATTCCGTTGTCGCGATCCTACTCGTCATCGTCATCTGGTTGGTTGGATGCTCTCGCCAACTCTCCTCCCGACGATGATGCAGACGTATCCATCAGCATCCATGGATCATCTTCGTCTTGATCATCATCGTTCCTTTCTCCTTGCATTCGGACCTCCGTCTGATCCCAATCTTTTTTGCAAACACATATTTGAATGCTATGTGGTGCAAGACGAGATCTCTTTTCATCCAAAACTCTTTTACCTGCACTAAAAGCCGACTCCGACGCAACAGTAGAAGCAGGAACTGCAAGGATATCCTTTGCAATTCGCGATAATATAAAATATTTTGTCGCTTTTTCTCTCCACCATTTTAAAATATTATAACTACTTAGGTCGATTTCAAAATGATGTTTAAGGTAGTTATCTAATTCTAAATATGTAGCGGAGGAGGAAGAAGATGATCCTAGAAAAGTATCATCGCGACTCATTATATTAGCGATTACAAAATTATAATAATCGGGACGTGCCGAGACGCTAGCACGCCTAGACGTATCGCGGCTCGGGTTATTTATAGTAGAATAATGGTCATAAAGGTCTGCTAAAAGTTTTTTACAATTGCCTACATAATTATGTACATCAGTAGGCGGGCGATTTAGTGCTTGATAATAAAATCCTATTACTTTAGTTAGGACTTCCATCTTAAAACACGGATCTAAAAGTGTCGCTATGCCATAAATATAAGGGAAATCGGTAAAATAAGTTTTCCACTTATCCATCATTTCTGCAAAAATCGGCTTCAAAAAAACGTTAGTATCTTCATAAGAACATGAATGCAGATGATAAAAAACAGTAACACATTCACTTATTACTAAGTGAACGTTTGGTTCGTATACATAAGAAAATATCTTAGTTGCGTGGACATACGCTTCTAGTAATTTTTGTACTCCTATAACTAAGTCCCAAGTATCATCACTTATACGGCTATCCGTAAACTCACTATATAGTTGTGTTATGACGGGGCGATAAGTAATCGCCTTTTTTAATAAATCGTGGGTCGAACCCCATCGTGTAGGAGTGTCTAAAGCCCAATATACTTTTTTAAGATTATATTGGGCACATAATTATTTACATCTTCGTTTAATGTGTCCTAATCTAAGCCATTTGACTATTATCTCTAATGGGACCTAATAAATCACTCAAACTTTTGATGCCTGCTTGACAAGATAAATTTACAATGTGAGCACAACAACGTACATGTAATAAACTACCTCCTAATATACTAGTAAAAGCGGGTTCATTATATAAAAGTTCCATGCATTTTATATTTGCGGAAGCATTATCAGTAGAACAACTAAATATTTTATCCAATAAGTTCCATTCTCTACAAATTTCCACTAATCTATATTTAATGTTTTCGCCCGTATGTCTTTCGGGCATTAACTCGAAGGCGATTATTCTTTTTTGAATAGACCAATTACGGTCTATCCAATGTGCTGTTACACACATATAAGGTTCTAAATGTGTGGGAGTTGACCAAATATCGGTCGTTAAGCTAACTCTACCGTTAAAAGTTTTAAACATTTGTACTAACTCATATCTTTTTGATTCATATAATTTAATGGTTCGTCTTTTAAGGGTATTCCTAGGGATTGCTCTAAATTGCAGTTGTAAACATTTCCTATTGAAATATTCTAATCTATGACTTTCACCGTGTATAAAGGGCAATTCATCACCAATAACATATTTAGAAAACTCATCGATCATTTCATTACGATCATATCTAAAAGGCATACCTCCGGGTCCGCCGGGGAAGTCCGTTGCCCATTGTTGTTGTCCGCTTCCGCTTGTTGTCCCGCTGTCGCTTGCTGCATGTGTTTCTTTTGTGATTCCATGTTTTTTTGCCACATGTTTGTTGAAAGATCCCTTACCACCACCTAACACGTATTCACAAAACACAATAAATGAATATTTAATACATTATTCTAATATTTAATATCATTTATAAAAAGTTAAAAAGTATTTACCTTTGGTGAAATTGTAAGAAACTGAGGGCTTTACTCCTTAGCTTTCACAAATTTGTCAAGTACATAAGAACACATCCGGGTTGTCGGTTGGTTCTTTTGTAAAATACGACCAAACATGTGAAACAACTCTACCACTAGGAGGTGGCATTGCCGGAAAAGGTTGTCTTATTGGTTCATTTTCATTTAAATATAAATATAAAAACATTATTAAAAAATTGAAGAATAAAATTAGAAAACTAACCGATACTTTGAAAATTGACTCGTTTACCACGAGCTTGTCTTTGTTGTTCTTGTGCTTCTTCAAGTGATCTTGTTGATGATTGTCGAGATCTATGTATCCCGATAGGGGTCGTTGGTTCTTCTTCCTCTTGTTGTGGACTTTGTGGTGTTTCTTCTTCTTGTGTTTCTTCTTCATCTTCAATTTCTATTTCTTTTACAACATATTCCGCATACTCATGTAATTCTCGGTCGTAAGGCTCGTACCCTTTTGGATAAGTCGGTTCGTAATTACTAACCGAAGGTGTTGTTGATATTGATGGAGTTGAAATTGCCTTTCTTTTGGAGCTAGAAGAAGAACCCCCCAAAGATTTTGCCACTTTAGTGACTTTTGTAGTGGCTTTTTTCAAGAATGAAGACATGATTATATTTAAGAAATAATTAATAACTAATTGAATGACTAATTAAGAAATAATTAGAAGACTAATTATGTAATTAAGAGAATAATTGCGTAATTAAGTAATTAAGTAGAGAGAGTAAGTAGAGAGAGAAGGACAAGAGATGAGTTGTGAATTGGAATGGTTGAAAGTGATGGGTATTTATAGAGGATTTCTAACGGTTAGTTGGACAAAAAAAAACGGCTAGTTTGACCGGTTCTTTGGAACCGTTGGAACCGTACGGTTCCGGGTCCGGTTCCATGGAACCGTTGGGCCGGTTGAACCGTTTCAGTCCGGTTCTACGGTTCTAACCGGTTCCATTGAACCGTTGGGCCGGGTGAACCGGTCCGCGATTCTTTGGTCCGGTTTTTTCCGGCGGTTCCACGGTTCCGGCAATTTTTTCCCGGCGGTTTCACGGTTTCGCGGTTCGGTTCCGGTTCGGAACCTGTCGCGAACGTTCCGGTTCCGGTTCCGGTTTCAAGCGGTTCGAGACCGGTTCGGTTCCGGGCCAACCTGGACCGTGGCCATCACTATCTCCATTAATGCATAGTTTTTCAATTGGGTTACATTTAGCTGCAAATCTGAACATAGCACAAATTATTATAAATTACAAATTGTTAATGTTTCTAATTTAAAAAGTTGTAATATCTATCAAAATATGAATTTCCTTACCATGTATTCCAAGAATTCTTCGCTGCTTATGGAGAACATCTTATGAAATAACGTGCCAGGTTTGATTTCAAACATACTCTGGTCTTGAAATACTGTTGGAATTGAGTAAGACTGTAAATAGTTTTAGTAGATAATGTCTTGAAGCCCAAAAGCTTGCCTCCGAAATTCCATCAACATAATCTTTATCGTCGTCAAGTAACGCCATTGCATAACATGCATCTTTAAATGTAGGATATAAGATCCCATTCACGGTTCGTATATCTTCGTAACATGTTGGACCTTTTACATAGTTGAGTAGCATTCTTAGATAGTATCACTCCCTGCTCCCTAGGTATGCGTGGTAGAGGCGACCGATCGACAACCCTCGTTGGCGAGGACGCAATTCACGTTCCTTTTTTTTTTTCTATACATATGTCCCCGAGAAATTAAAATACCTCAATCTTCTAGCATCAGGATACTTTTCATTGCATTTCACCCATTTTAGGAACATTGAGCGATCAACTAAAGTCTTGCTGATAACATCATCAATAGATTCTTCCTCGGTGAAGATAAATGTTTGTTCATTAGACAAGTGGAAACTCAGCCTTTCAACGGAAGGGTATCTAAGATGGATTTCGCTACCGTGAATTCTATATTATGCATCTGAAGCTGATACATAACGACTATTTTTGGATCTCATCAACATTTAAAGTATCAACACTATCATTTCAATTACGTATAAAGCCTGCAGTCACTCTATCATTTCCCTTGTTAATGTATTTGAAAAGATATTTTACTGCTCTTGATTGATTACACCACTCAACATTGATATGTGCTTGATACTTCAAAAGTAGTTTACTGTTATAAGGTACAACATAACGATTATTAATGACTACACTGTTCTTTTTAACTGAAGCATCGTTGTTCCACCTTCGATACACATGATACCCCTCATCATCAAGAGTAGTTGATTCATTGTAGCGTTTAGAATAATGTTTTGAACATTTTTCTGCTTGCATACATGGGGAGTTTTGTTGGCATTACCGCATGGTCCATGAATCATCTTGTCTTTCACAATCTAATAGAGATGAGGGTGTTTTTTTTGTCGGGTATCTAAGTAGAAATCAAATCATCAATATCATCTAGATTTGGAATCTTGTGATCTCTATGCAAGAATAAGACAATATGTGCATGTGGCAAACCCCGCTTTTGAAATTTAATACTATATAGAACTGTAGAAATCAAAAATACATATTAAACATTGAATAATATATTTTAAAAGAAGTAATTTCTTGCAAAATATATGTCTCTTGAATAGTAATATATTTAAACCAAAAATATGTCTCTTTGAATAATGTATTTAACCTGCAGTTGTCTTGCCAAATATGTCTCCCTTTGTGAGATCATCTAATAATTCATCCAACTTCATCTTTAAAACTCGACAAATTATGTCTAGTCTATCTTCGACACGTAGCCTTTTGTTGTTAGCGAATCTTGTAAGTTCTGGCCATTTTGTGTTAAATGTAAATGTAATGAACAGATCAGGATATTCGTACGTCTTACAAATACCCATTGCATCTTGATATAGTTCTTTCATGAATCTATCTCCTCTTTGAAATGTAGAAGCCAAGATGACACGACGCCCAGACATTGTGGAGTCATTGTTGCCTGATGCGATACAACTTGAAGCAACAGGTAGTACATTATCTCTTCTTGAATGTACAGCATCGCACAATGTTCGCCACATGAAAATTTTTCCAGTCCTGCCATAACCGTATAGGAAAAATACACCTCCTTTGTCAAGGGTAATTGCACTCATAATATCATCATATATGCTTTTCTACTCAAACGTTAAACATGAAGATAGTTTTTCATGTTCAACACGCATTGCTTCTTTGTCATACCTCAAATCCTCCACAATAAGCTTATTACCACCATCTCTCAATAATAACTCATCTGGACATAGCTCATTTGAGAAATTAGGAAGTGCTGTCCCATTATCTTGTAAGATTTTCTCTATCTCCATTAAAGCATAGTTTTTCAATTGGGTTACATTTAGCTGCAAATCTGAACATAGCACAAATTATTATAAATTACAAATTGGTTATGTTTCTAATTTAAAAATTTCTAATATCTATCTAAATATAAATTTTCTTACCATGTATTCCAAGAATTCTTCGCTGCTTATGGAGAACATCTTCTAAAATAACGTGCCAGGTTTGATTTCAAACCTACTCTGGTCTTGAACTACAGTTGGAAGTGTGTAAGACTGTAAATAATTTGCGTAGATAATGTCTTGAAGCCCAAAAGCTTGCCTCCGAAATTCCATCAACATATACTTTATCGTCGTCAAGTAACCCCATTGCATTACATGCATCTTTAAACGTAGGATATAAGATCCCATTCACGGTCCGTATATCTTCAGAACATGGTGGACCTTTTACATAGTTGAGTAGCATTCTTAGATAGTATCTCTCCCTGCTCCCTAGGTATGCGTGGTAGAGGCGACCGATCGAGAACCATTGTTGGCGAGGACGCCATTCACGTTCCTTGTTTTCCATACATATGTCTCCGGAAATTCAAAATACCTCAATCTTCTAGCATCAGGATACTTTGCATTGCATTTCATCCATTTTAGGAACATTGAGCGATCCACTGAAGTCTTGTTGATAACATCATCAATAGATTCTTCCTCGGTGAAGATAACTGTTTGTTCATTAGGCAAGTGGAAACTCAGCCTTTCAACGGAAGGGTATCTAAGATGGATTTCGCTACCGTAAATTCTCCATTATGCCTCTAAAGCTGAAACATAACGACAATCATAATATTTTTCGATCTCATCAACATTTAAAGTATCAATACTATCATTTCAGTTATGTATAAAGCTTGTAGTCACTCTATCATTTTGCCTTGTTAATGTATTTGAAAAGATATTTTACTGCTCTTTATTGGTTACACCACTCAACATTGATATGTGCTTAATACTTCAAAAGTAGTTTACTGTTATAAGGTACAACATAACGATTATCAATGACTACACCGTTCTTTTTAACTGAAGCATCGTTGTTCCACCTTCGATACACAGGATACCCCTCATCATCAAGAGTAGTTGATTCATTGTAGCGTTTAGAATAATGTTTTGAACATTTTTCTGCTTGCATACATAGGGAGTTTTGTTGGCATTACCGCATGGTCCATGAATCATCTTGTCTTTCTTTTGTCGGGTATCTAAGTAGAAATCAAATCATCAATATCATCTAGATTTGGAATCTTGTGATCTCTATGCAAGAATAAGACAATATGTGCATGTGGCAAACCCCGCTTTTGAAATTCAATAATATATACAACTATGCAAATGAAAAATACCTATGAAACTTTGAATAATATATTTTAAAAGTAGTAATTTCTTGCCAAATATATGTCTCTTGAATAGTAATATATTTAAACCAAAAATATGTCTCTTTGAATAATATATTTAACCTGTATTTGTCTTGCCAAATATATGTCTCTTCGTTAGATCATCTAATAATTCATCTAACTTCATCTTTAAAACTCGACAAATTATATCTAGTCTATCTTCGACACGTAGCCCTTTAATTTGTTGTTAGCGAATCTTGTAAGTTCTGGCCATTTTGTGTTAAATGTAAATTTAATGAACAGATTAGGATATTCGTGCATCTTACAAATACCCATGGCATCTTGATATAGTTCACTCATGAATCTATCTCCTCCTTGAAATGTAGAAGGCAAGATGACACGACGCCTAGACATTGTGGAGTCACTGTTGCCTGATCTTGCACACTCTACCAAGTTGTCGTAATTCTCAGCACGCAATTTTTTCTGATTCCTCTGAATGAAGAATAATCTATCTGACTCAATCATTGTCCAACCATAAACTATAAATTGTTGAAGTAATTTTCCAGCTCGAAGAATTGTATCAGCTTCACCATCACGATCGACTATTCTTTTTTTTTTCAGCACGAAAATTGTATCAACTTTACCATCGCGATCCATTAATCTATACGCAAACTACTCACGCTACTCACGAATAGTTAATTGATTCCTTGGTTTACTGATTTTAGAACTTTCACCGTCCTTTTGTCGGTGAGGGGTACTTAGCCTATACCCATCCTCCCCATATGGAAAAAGAAATGGATATTGAAAGGGGTAAATATGCTGGATGTAGCTAACTTATTTGTTGTAAATGGCCTCCTTTAAATTGAACAACATTGTCGTGTTTTTCAGCTGAACTCCGAATATCACCAACAATCAAAACTGCAATTTCAGAAGCAATAGAGAGTTATATTGTCGTCCGTCTGAATTTCTATTACCTATCATCTTAAGGTGGACATGTGTGTCTTCTATATCTTGAATCCTATCACTAGCCATTTTATATATTTTCACATAAGGGTTGGTTTCATCTAGTATCTTCTTCAAATTCTCAATGATTTCATTATCATAATCTGCATTTCCACGGGAGCTAAAAAAAACGTTTTAAGTACATATGTATGTAACAATGATAAATTGCATTTTGTATAAAATTTTGTGTTAAGAATTAGACGACAAATTATTTAACTTATTTACCTTAGAGCAAGCTTTCAATTTGTAACCTCGTTTTGTGTGAAAACTATATATAGTTGTTGAAATTTTGCAGAATTTCCATCATCTGGAAGTAGACTTCCAATGCAATGATAATTTTGTCCTCCTAATTTAAAGCAGTATGGTCCCCGACCTTGGTTCACACTTTTGTCAATTTTTTCGCCCATCAACATGAATGCAAACATCATGTTGTAAGCACGTACATTTTCAACAAAATGTAAGCTACTTTCACTATTGCGACTCAAAAGTTGCTTTAGATAAGAAGAAGGCTCATTAGAGGAGGTAGTTCAATTTTTCCTTTCACACAACACATCGAGAATTATACAATATTTGTTGATCGATCAGCACGAGTTCTTTCCATACCCCACATTTTAGCAGCACTCGATATACAAACAAAATTCTGATCGCCACTATCCCAAAATCCTATTATATAAAATAGTTATCCATTAAAAAATATCAAATAATTATTATTATAAATAAATAACTTCATCAATGTTCCAATATCCTGATACATAAATTAGTTATCTATTAGGATAAAAACATGCATAAAGATCATATATCAACAAATTAAACAATTCATAGATTGGATTTAGTAAATCAAATTATCTATTGATCTAATACCTAATTCACAATTGTTAGTTGATTGTGACACGGTCACTTCAGCGTCATCAAATGAGTTGTAAATTATGTTGTTCCTCTGAATTGAGTAGCATTGGATTGTTCAAGTCTTATTGTTGTAGCATTAGATGTTGAACACACATTTTGAAGAGCAACTGTTTCTTTTAAAAGTCTACATTATTGAATAAAATAATAGTATAAGTATGCATAATCATTTATTATGTCTGCAATACAAAAAAAAGATATATTAACATACTCACCATTTGTGATGTTACTCCAATGTGTTTGGCTAGAACTTGGCGACATATCAAAGCAATTTGATAATGCTGCAGGTTTTTGAGTATTATAAGTTTTGACTCTTGAAACTATCATAATTTCAACGTAAGTATTAACCATAACATTGTTAAAACATATATGCATACATAATATATATATATATATATATATATATATATATATATATATGTGTGTGTGTGTGTGTGTGTGTGTGTGTGTGTGTGTGTGTGTGTGTGTGTGTGTGTGTGTGTGTGTGTGTGTGTGTGTGTGTGTGCGCGCGCGCGCGCACGCATATATATATATATATATATATATATATATATATATATATATATATATATATATATATATATATATATATATATATATATATATATATATATATATATATATATATATATATATATATATATATATATATATATATATATAACATCATGAGCGCTAGAGAGAGAAACGGTGAATGGCGAGTGCAAAGGAACCGTAGGTATCGAAGAGCCACCGGACTGAGCAGCACCGACGGCAGGGACAGATGGTGGCACTTAGAAAACACTTGTTTTGGAGGAGCAGTGGAGTTGTATGGGAAGTATCCTGAGGGTGTAGAACTTGATAGTAGGAGGCAGAACAGTTCGAATTTTGAATTTGAAGATAGCAGACGAAAAGTCACCAGAAGGTTCAGCGATAACATACACTTTGCCCAGCAAAATCGACATGCCCACAACACCGACATGACCGACGCTACTGGAACCCACCGAGTAATACAGTAAACAATGAAGAGCCCATTAATGGAAATCAGAAACCCACTGGAGTACCAGGTATTGTCCCAAACCGACAGCAACCTTACCATGGGTATCAGCACAGACCCCTTTCTGAGCGACGTTATGGTCATCGAGGGGAAACCCGTCCCTTTTGGGGACGTGGGCCTCGGGAGCCGTACCTTGCTCGTGTGGGTCCACTCCATGGTACGTCTTCAATCTCCCTGTTTGTGGACAACATATCAAAATCCATATCCATCAGTGTACTACGGACTATATTCATGAAATTTGGCAACGTCCTGGATGTTTACATATCGAGAAAAGATAGATCGGGAAAGGAATCAGCTTTTGGCTTCATCAGATTTGCAGAACAGAACATGGCGTCGAAGGCTATTGAAAAGCTGAATGGGTTCATCTTAGCTGGCCTCCCTCTTCAAGTAACTCTTGCTAGATATAAAAAAGGTGATTCTCCCTTTACAGAACACAACAGTAACAAACGAAGAGGTACGAGTGGTGCTAAAATCATCGTCAACCCCGCGTTGCGAGACGGTAGACACTACTCAGAGGTTCTAATGGGCAAGAGAAAGGAAACCGCTTCATCAGAACCAGAGTATCTGCATAAGGAAGATGACAAGCTAGGTATGTGTACTCTCAAAGTATCTTCAAATTCAGTAATTGTGGACAAACTTGCACTTGTTGCTGTTGTGGTTTTCAATGAGTTCATAGACCCAAATTGTGCTGTGAAAATGTTTGAAGATGCAAATTTACAGTATAATAACATATCCTCGATATCCCCGGCAGGTTTTGTCCTATTTTTTGATAATGAATTGGACTTAGAAAATGCCATAGGGGAGTCCTCTAAATTAAGAAGCTTGGTCCATAGTGTAAGCAGATGGTCTATAATTGAGGAGTATGGAGAAAGACTTGCTTGGATAGAATGCTCAGGTTTTAATCCTGTATGTTGGAGTTATGAAAACTTCAAACTTCTAGGAGAAAGATGGGGTACAGTCATGCAAATGGACCATGTCAAATATGGTGTACACAGCCTAACATGTGCAAGAATGTTGATCCGAACAAAGTCTACAGAAAAAATAAAAGCTTGTGTTGATTTAGAGTGGGAATCGGGTATATGTGAAGTTAGGGTCAATGAAATTAAGCTGTGTAAATGTAAAGGTGTGGGAAAATTTTTGAATGTTGATTTGAAAGACTAAGAAATGGGAGATAGGAATAAAGCAATGGTGCACAGCAGCAGCGATTATGGGACATCAGAAAATCAGTGGGGAGGGGGTGTAGATGGTCAGGAGGGTAATGAAACACTCGGTACGGGACTACATGATGATGCAATTGAAACCCAGTGCAGGGAGGATTTGGGTATGCCAGAAATGCACACTAATGGAATAGTGAGGGAAGTTGAAAATGTTGAGCAACACATCACAGAGGAATTGGAGGATACTAACAATGAGCCCATACAAGATCAAGAGACAATGCATAATGAAAACAGTGAAGTGCGTTTTGACAGTGAAACTAGTAAATGCACTCAAATTGAGGATCATGGGACACAAAATGATGTAGGTATAATGGAGATCTTTGAAGTAATGGAAGGGGAAAATGAAAATAATGAGAGTTATGGAAAAACTCACATATTACTTGAACATAATGACAAGGTTGTGCACAACAGGGATATCGAAAAGGAGACTTTACAAAGTGCAGTCCCACAACCTATGGCTGCATCACATGAGGGGCAAGCACAAATAGTTGCTGTGGAAGGACATACACAGAGATTTGAAGAAAACCCACTGTGTGAAAAAAAAATAGAAACAAGTAACGCTTTGCAAAATAGTATTTTTGACCCACTGATGTATGAAACTGTTGGGGGAATGAGGGAAGTAGAAAATGACGAATGGTTTGATCCAATTGCTAACATGGAAGCAACTGTTCCCAAGTCCATTTCAGCACAACGTGGACATAATACACACAGAAACCTTATGGTTAGGGAAGCAAGCAACAAAAAACTGAGAGGGAGACCAAAAAGGGCCTCAAGAGCATTGACAACAAGTAGCCTTGCTTGTACTCCTAGATCGAGCATGGAAGGTGAAACTCATCAAACATGGAACACCGTCAAAATGATAGGGGTGGAATCCAATGAAGAAGGGGATGTTTTATCACAGATCAAGAAATCAAAAAGGATCCTTAGTATGGAGAACAATCCTTGTACATAGGGATTATGAAGGAAACCAATGGTGTAGTACCTTCTTTGCTGTAAATTTTATATTTTGGAACATAAGGGGACTGGGGAAAGGGGAGAAAAGCACAACAATATGGAACATGGTGAGCAAATACAATTGTGGTTTTCTTGGCATGGTTGAAACAAAGCACAGACAACCGATCAAAAGGAGACTTAAAAGAATTTGGGGGAGCGATGGATACCATTGGTGTGAATCATTTGCAAGTGAAAATTATGGGGGCGGTATTATTACAATTTGGGATCCAAACTTCTTTATGGCTTCAAGGAAAATTATTAGGGATCGTTGGATAGTTATTGAGGGTTGCTTAAAGTTGAATAATGTTGATGTGTGCATTGGGATTATTTATGGTCCGAATGATAGAAGGGGGGGACAGGTGCTCTTTGATGATATGAAAGCCTTGCTACAAAATATTAACAAACCATTATTACTTCTTGGGGACTTCAATGTGGTCCTACACCCGGATGAGAGAGTTGGTCCATTTCGATGTGATGCAAGTATTAGAGACTTTGTAGACTGGGTACAAGGGTTGAGCCTAATTGATATACCGCTTCAGGGGCTTCAATTCATATGGCGAAGGAATACTTCAAGAAGTAAGCTAGATAGAGTATTATGTAGTAATGATTGGCTGACATGGTTCCCGAGGCTCAAATTGGAAGGTCTTCCTAGAAGTCTATCTGATCATAATCCTTTAGTGCTTTTAACTGAGGATAGAAGAAACTGGGGGCCTAAACCATTTAGATGCTATGATGCGTGGTTTCTCAATCCCGAGTTCAAGAAGGTTATTGTGAATGAATGGAGAAATCTACCAAGCTTGCCTCTTCACCATAAACTCAAGGCTCTTAAGGGGCCGTTGAAATCATGGAGTAAAGAGAACTTTGAGCATATTCAAGAAAACATTAAAAAGTTTGAAAATATGCTGCATGAGCTCGAAAAGAGTGGAGATAATAAAACACTTACTAATGTGGAAGTGGCGAGACTTCATGCAACACAAGCTTACCTCCAGACATGGATTATTCATAGAGAAAGGGTATGGAGACAAAGGGCAAGAACGTATGGGTTCCACTATGTTGGCCCATTTAGTTTTGATGATAACATAAACTTTAATAAACAAACATATTTTGTCTTTGAGATTGTTTTGATAGGTCAAATATCCGATCTTTATAAGGGTCGTTGATGGACCATTAAGCGTTGAAAAGGGATTACTTAGTAACTGTTCCAAGATCAAGTCAGAGTTCGAAGATTGGTCAAACGGAGACAGTGCAGTGTTCCCAGATCAGCGGTCAGAGGAGGAGTCAACAAAAATAATTAGGAAAATAATTTTTAATTTTAATTTTTCTTCTTTAGTTTTGTTGTACGGATGAATTAGTCTAGAATGCACAAGGAAATTAATTAAGAAATTAAGATAACTAACTCCTAAAAAGACTCCTTAAAATTAGGATCTTAAAATTAGTATCTTAAAATTAGTTTTCTTAAATTGTCTTAGCTATTTTTAGCTAGAAGACAAGAAAACTTGGAGTAACCACCAAGCTTTCCTCACCACTCTCTCACGTAATTAGCCCACAACTCCCACAATCTTTGATCATGGGATTATGGCTTAATTAGATCTAAAAATCTATTTAAATGATTTTTCTACAACCGGCACAAATTTGGTGATCAACAAGGAGAGAAATAATCATGTAAAATCTTTAGAGTTCTCCTATGGAGATCAAGGGAGAAAAATAATCACTCATATCATTCGAGTGCTCCCTTGGTGATCATTTGAGAGAAAATTGTTTTTTCCGAAAATATTTGTGCCCAAAATATTTCGTGAGTTCTCAAAATTAAAGAAGAGGAAATCTTGATTGATTTTAAGTGCTAATTAATGTCAAGATTTAATCCTTGTGCTATTCTTGATTTGATTCATCCATTTTAGATAAATCTTGTAAAGGGTTTATTTGAGTGATTTTGTTACTTAGACTTTGGTAAGTCTAAAGGGAAGAGAGAAGAGTAGAGAGAAGAGAAACGGTAAGAAGTTACCGAGAGTAGAGAAACGGTAAGGAGTTACCGAGAGAAGAAAAAGAGAGAAAGAGTAGGAGGAGTAATTTTATGTAATAGAGGAGTGATTTACATAAATAATAGAGAAGAGAAATCCCTAGTGGGTCGTGGTTCTTTTTCCCACGTTAAATCTTGGTGTTCCTTTTAGTTTTTCTTTATTTTGTCTTGAGTATTTTTATTATTCAAATTCCGCAAGAAAAAGGGCAAAAAAAAAATACTCAAAGGGCGAAAGTAACAATTCACCCCCCCTCTTGTTACAGTTCATTGTCTCTAAGTGTTTCTACAATTGGTATCAGAGCCCTGTTCCTCATTTGATCAGGAAACCCTGAGAGCCGTATCTTGGTGTATTAGAGATGTAGAAAATGAACGAGTGCATGGAAGAAGGGTACTCTACTCAGAGACCACCAATGTTCGATGGCAAATTCTATACATATTGGAAAAACAGGATGGAGATCTTCATCAAAGCCGAAAATTATCAAGTTTGGAGAGTCATCGAAATTGGAGATTTTGAGGTAACAACTACCAACTCCATTAACGAGACTGTTCCCAAACCTATCACAGAATATGAGAAAGAAGATTTTCAAAAGATGGAAATGAACGCTCTTGCTATCAAATTGCTTCATTGTGGGCTTGGTCCAAATGAACATAATCGCATTATGGGATGCAGAACCACCAAACAAATTTGGGATCTGCTGGAGGTTACCCACGAAGGAACGAGTGAAGTTAAGCGTTCCAAGATTGATTTGCTCATGTCCAAATACGAAAGATTTGTGATGGAACCTAAAGAAAGCATTCAAGAAATGTTTACAAGGTTCACGAATAAAACGAATGAGCTTGTCTCCCTTGGAAGGCTAATTCCCTCAGATGAACAAGTACGAAAAATCCTAAGAAGCCTACCTCAAGATGATCGTTGGAGAGCGAAGGTCACAGCCATTCAAGAATCTAAAGATTTCACAAAGTTTAATCTGGAAGAGTTGGCTGGTTCCCTTATGACTCATGAATTACATCTGGGAACAGCTGACAGTTCCAGGAACAAGGGTCTGGCTCTGACAGCAAACGATCAAGAAGAATCAGAAACTGATGAGGAAGAGGCAGCAATGCTGATACGTAGATTTAAGAAGTTCTTCAGGAACAACAAGTATAAAAATCAAAGAAACAACAAAGACAGAGGAACTTCAAATTCCAAAACCTATGAATGCCACAAACGTGGAAGTACCGAGCACTTCATCAACGATTGTCCACTATGGAAGAATGAGAAGGGTAAAGGAAAAGCAAGAGAAACAGGAAAACAACCAACAAAAGGAAACTTCAACAAAGCCGATTTACCCAAAGCCATGATAGCTGCATGGGGAGAATCCGAAAGCGAGGCCGAAACCGAAGCTCCCGTTGAAGAAGAAGAAGTAGCCGATCTTTGTCTCATGGCGACGCATGATGAAAAATCTAAAGGAAAAGAGGTACTGTCTTCTGATCCATTTTCTGATTACTTATTTAAATTGGATAAACATAGATTAATTAAAATGATTTTAGAATCTCACGAAAATTTAGAAAAACAAACAGCCATCTGTCTCAAAACTGAAAAAGACCTTAAAGCGTGTAAAGACCAAATATCCTACCTTAATTCTTGTAGGTCCGATGTGCAAACTCGATTCTTTGAATTACTTGATAATAATGTGATGTTAAAAGAAGCTATAGAAAAGGTTAAAGAAGAAAACATCATGTTAAATATTGAATTGAATCAACTTAAGCAATTTGAGATGGAAGTAAATTACGAGTCTAATAAAGAAATTAAATGTGTCCTTTTACAAATGAAATTAGACTTAGAATCCGCCTTAAAAGAAAATGATCGACTTAAGCTTGAATTAAATTCAAGAGAAAAAGGGAAAATCAAAGAAGTTCCCAAATGGATTCTTAATGCTAGAACCAAAGGAACCGAAGGTCTAGGATATGACAAACATGATAAAAAGAAAAAGGTCTACGTTGATCTCCTAAGTAACAAAGTCTGTTCCTTTTGTGCAAAACTGGGCACCTAAAACATCAATGTTTAAAAAGGGAACAGCATAACAAAACGAATCAAATATATGTCGATAGAGTTTGGATTAAGAAATATGATTCTTGTATAATCAACACGGAACCCAAGGATGGCTGCATTCCACCCTCTAACAACTAATTTCGTTTTGCAGGTTCTAATGAGGGGGAACAGTTCATGGTATCTCGACAGTGGCTGTTCCAAGCACATGACAGGCGATAGATCAAAATTTCTCTCACTAAAAGCCTATGATGGAGGAACGGTGACCTTTGGCGACAACATGAAAGGTGAAATCATTGCAAAAGGCAAGATAGGAAGGTCAAGTTCCCATGCTATAGATAATGTATTTTTGGTCGAGAATTTAAAGCACAATCTTTTAAGTATTTCTCAATTTTGCGACAAAGGTAACTCTGTAAACTTTACTTCTGATAAGTGCATCATTTCTAGGAACGACACAGGAGACATCATTCTGGAAGGGATCAGAAAAGGGAACACCTATGTGGTGGACCTGCACACTGTTCCTAAAACCAGTCTAACATGTCTAAGCGTTATAGAAGATGACCCTCTTCTTTGGCATAAAAGATTAGGTCATGCTAGTTTTTCATTGCTTAATCATTTACGATCTAAAGACCTAGTAAGAGGATTACCGTCCCTAAAATTTCAAAAGTATGAAGTATGTGATCCTTGTGCTAAAGGAAAACATTCAAGGTCATCCTTTAAACCTAAAAATGACGTGACCACCTCAAGACCACTTGAATTAATTCATATGGATCTTTGTGGACCTATGAGAATCCAAAGTCGCAGCGGTAAGCGATATGTTTTTGTTATAGTTGATGATTACAGTAGATTTACATGGACTTTATTTTTATCTAGCAAAGACGAGGCCTTTGATGAATTTGTTGCATTCACTACTAAAATTCAGAAATCTAGTAACAATCAACTAGTCCACATAAGATCGGATCATGGTAAAGAATTTGAAAATTAAAAGTTTATGGATTATTGTAATGAGCATGGTTTAAGTCACAATTTCTCCGCACCTAGAACACCACAACAAAATGGTGTGGTTGAACGTAAAAATAGAACTTTAGAAGAAATGGCTAGAACTATGTTAATTGCTAGTGGTTTACCTGGAAATTTTTGGGCCGAAGCCGTTAATACTGCATGTTATATATTAAATCGTGTCTTAATTAGACCAATCACTTCTAAAACCCCCTATGAATTATTTAAAGGAATTAAACCTAATATTTCATATTTTCGAGTCTTTGGATGTCGATGTTTTGTGCATGTCAATGGAAAACGAAATATAGGTAAATTCGATGAAATAAGTGATGAAGCGGTATTTCTTGGCTACTCATCTCATAGTAAAGCATATAGAGTTTATAATAAGAAAACCATGTGTGTTGAGGAATCTGTTCACATAATATTTGATGAAACTAACTTTATGACAAGTGAACAAGAAACAGGTGATTTTAAGATAGGTCTTGCTGATTTGGATGATGAAGAGAATATACAAAAGGAGCAAGATCTAGAAGAACAACAACATGTTCTGAATGCTGAACCAAATCAAGAATAGGAGCCACAGGCAGAACAGGAACAGCCTGCAGTTCCTAATCCAGAAATCCCAAGAGAAAATCAAGAAGAAAGAAATAATGGTGAACCAGATCAGAATCAAGTCAATGAGCCTGCTTCCACGTCTGTCTCCACCAGAGACTTTGTTCCAAGACCGTGGAAACACCAAAAATCACATCCACTTGACTTGATCATAAGCGACATGAACAAAGGAATACAAACAAGGTCACAAATAAGAAACTTTTGTGCACACTTTGCTTTTCTTTCAACAATGGAACCCAAGAATCATGAAGAAGCTTTACAAGATTCGGATTGGGTGGTAGCTATGCAAGACGAATTGAATGAGTTCGAAAGAAACAAAGTATGGCACTTGGAACCTAAACCGAAGAACAAGAAGATAATTGGACTTAAATGGGTATTCAGGAACAAGCTAGATGAACATGGAACAATCGTAAGAAACAAAGCAAGGTTAGTGGTAAAAGGATACAATCAACAAGAAGGTATTGACTATACTGAAACTTTTGCTCCCGTAGCTAGATTAGAAGCTATTAGAATTCTTATTTCATTTGCTGCTTTCATGAATTTTAAATTATATCAAATGGACGTAAAATGTGCATTCTTAAACGGGTTTCTAGAAGAAGAAGTGTTTGTGGAACAACCACCTGGCTTTGAAAACCCAATTTCTCCAGATCACGTCTACAAGCTTGACAAAGCTCTTTATGGGCTAAAACAAGCACCTAGACAATGGTACGAGAGATTATCTAAGTTTTTGATTGATAACAAGTTCATACGTGGTAAAATTGATAAAACCTTATTCTTTAAGAATAAAGGTTCGAATATTTTAGTTGCTCAAATATATGTTGATGATATTATTTTTGGTGCTACTAATGAATCGTTATGTAAGGAATTTGCTAACCTAATGAGTAATGAATTTGAAATGAGTATGATGGGAGAATTAAATTTCTTCCTTGGTTTGCAAATTAAACAAACTGCTAACGGTATCTTTATTCATCAACAAAAATATATAACAGAACTTCTAAAGAAATATGGACTAGATAATGCTAAGACAAACCATACACCCATGGCCACTAACATTAGGTTAGACGAAGACGCAAACGGTATTATTGTTGACCAAACAATGTATAGAGGCATGATAGGATCTCTACTATACTTAACAGCTAGTAGACCCAATATATCTTTCAGTGTTGGTTTGTGTGCTAGATTTCAATCAAATCCTAAAGAATCACATCATACGGCAGTTAAAAGGATTCTAAGATATTTAAAGGGAACAGATGACTTATCCCTATTTTATCCTAAAAGTGATGTCTATGACTTGAAAGGGTATAGTGTTGCAGATTATGCAGGTGATCTTGTGAATAGAAAAAGCACTTCAGGAATGGTACAGTTTCTTGGATCTTGTTTGGTATCATAGAGTTCCAAGAAACAGAACACAGTAGCTTTATCCACTGCAGAAGCTGAATATGTAGCAGCAGCAGCCTGCTGTTCCCAAATGCTTTGGATTAAACAACAGCTAAGAGATTTTGGTATTAAACTTGAATGTGTTCCTATTTATTGTGATAATACTAGTGCTATTTGCATTTCAAAAGATACAGTGCATCATTCTAGAGTTAAGCATATTCATATTAGACACCATTTTCTTAAGGATAACGTAGAGCATAAAAATATTATTGTTAAACATGTCAATACTAGTGATCAAGTTGCAGATATTATGACCAAACCGCTTCCAAGAGAACAATTTGAAAATATGAGGTTGGAGCTAGGTATGATCAAGCTTCACTAAAGTTTAATGCTAGTATTACTCCTCAAAACATCTTGAAAAATCGGAAGGGTTCAATCAACCACAACAACCAAGATTGATTAGTCAATCATTGTGAGATTTGGGTATGCTTCTATTTAAATTTATGTCTTAAACTTAATCTTGATTGCTTGCATGTTTGAACTGATTAGACCAAGTAGCATAACTTATTTTATATTATATATTATTATTTTATATTATTATCCACATATTATAAATTATTTTTCAAAAATCACAAAAATATTTTATTTTTCACAAATTCCAGCATTTTATTTTTTTAATTTATTTCGGTGAGCCAACATTATTTTATAAAATGGAAGACGGATCATCGAGGTGTTTCGGAAAGTAGTTATCTAAATCGACATATTCAACGAACTTACACTTAAACTTTTCGTTACCTCACTCGGTTTATACACTAAAACTGATTCAAGAAGTTGTACTCTATTTTCATAACCGTCCCTTCACACCCTTTATAACCCACTCCTCACGTCACATCAATCAATTACCATAATTACCAAAGTACAACTTCTCCTTTATCATTTCAAAAACCGTCAACCCACTTTCCTTCTTCAAATCCCTCACCTTCCTCAAATCAACTCACCATCACCATGAAAACTCCCAAGACTTCATCTACCAAGAACACCAAAGGAAAGACACCCAAGTTCATACAACCGGAACCTCTACAAGTCATTCACCCTACATTCGACAACCCACAATCATCAACTCCCTCATCACAACCCAAATCATCTTCAAAACCCATGCATGTTGGCACAAAAAGGGCTTTTTCCACCATAGAAAGCTCATCTTCAAAACCGACGAAAAAGGCCAAGGTAGTGGATCCTGATTGTGCAGAGGAGGTTGCCAAAGAGATGTCTGTAGGATTTGGTTTGGACAAGTATTGGTATGATTCTACTCTCTTTCCTCAATTACACGCTATTTTGACTAATCAAGGGTGGGAGGAATTAATGAGCAATTTTTCCTGTAATCCTATTTATCCACATCTCATGAGAGAGTTCATTCAAAATTTCACAATCGACAATGGGGTTTGTTCTAGCATCATTAAAGATATTAAAATTGAATTTAATAGCTTAATGTTGGGGGAATGGTTCGAAGTTCCAGTGGTAGGGTTTGATACTTATTATGTTGGGTCAAAGATTGTTTTTTCTGGCATTACTGAAAAGACTGTTTTAAAATTTCTTGGTCAAGAAAGCAAAAAGAGGTTTAGTCACATGTCTCTGTCTCTACTACACAAGCTTCTTTACAACATTGCCCGTAGGTTTATTTTACCCCGCAATTCTAAGCGGAGTGAAGTAAATTTACGAGATGCAACTTTGATCTATTGCATGGCTAATCACATTAAAATTAATTTTCCTTCATTAATGGTATCACATTTGTCTGAGTGCATTGAGAAAGGACTTATGGTTGGATATGGTGGCTTATTGACATGCATTTTTAAGAAGTTTGGAGTCCCAATGGATGAGCTAGAATTTCCCATGAGCGCTAATAATAAGATAAGTGAGAGGTGTCTTACCAATTTACACCTCCAATTGAACGAAAAGGGGATTCTAGAGCATGCCATTGAGGAGGTTGATGTAAGTTCTGATGAAGAAGAAGAGGAGAAAGTAGAAAAAGAAGAGGAGGAGGAAGTAAAGGAAGAAGAAAAAGAAGATCAGGAGGATGTTCCCACTGCCACTACTGAGGCAGAAACTGATAGGGAACAGGAGGATGCTGTGAGTGAGGGGGAACAGGTTGAGGGAGAGGAAGAAATGGAACAGGAAGATGATGAGGACCTTCATGTGCCTCTAAAGAAAATCAAGAAAACTTATGTGCTCACACCACGAAAGAGCAAGAGGTTGGCTTCCAAAAGTTCCTCGAGCCAACATGATGACAATACTTCTCCAACCCCACCATCACCAAAACCAGACTCACCCACACCAGTTGACATTCCATCATCACCACCATCACCAATTCCCACTTCACCAACACCTACTGGTTTTGATAGGGATGACTCACCCTTTCCTCCAACTCCAATTGATCTTATCCTTGGCAAATTTGATTCCTTGCAGTCTCAACTCATTTCGTTTCAAAGTGAAGTTTGTGCCTCACTATCTACTATTGCTGAGCAACTCACCGACATGGAAAAACGTCTTGGTGCGAAGCTTGATACAGTGGAGGTGCAAACTGAATTTGTTGATGAGGAGCCTGCTGCCTGATCCCTCCTGCTTCTGTTTTCAATTAAAAATTTAATGTTTGGTTGGCCCATTTTATATGTAATCTTTAAACAATGTTTTCTTTTGATCTTTATGTACCAATCTGGGGTACAAAACAATTTATGTTTTGCTTATGCTACTTACTAACCCACTACTTTTCATCCTTTATATCATCTTTATTTTCTATTCCCATGGTCTATGATGTTTATATGCGTGCTTTCTTGATTTATGTTTGGCATTTATTTTCTTAGTTTGCTGCTTACTATCTTAATTTGTCTAATGCTTGCCTTAGAGCTGTGGATTGGTTTACACCCCTACTTTTTGATTGATGCCAAAAGGGGTAAGAGTAGCAAACAAACTTAATTGAATGCTTGTGAATGCTTATGTTTTTGCTTAATCTTGATAATTGATTAATCTTGAAAATTGAATTAATCTTGAAAATTGACAATTGATTCTCTACAATTGATTCTCTGTTTTATTCTAATAACTAAAACCTACGACTTTAAGTTAACTTTAGGTTATTTTAGTTTGTTCTAAAATACTAAAATTTTTATATGTTTAAAGTGTTCTTAAGTTTACTTCATGATACAATAGTTTGTTGATTTATTGTTTGATATTCTTACGCTTCATATGAAATGAATTATTTGTCTTATGAAATGATCATCATGGGATTACTTATGGATAATTTGATTAAATGTTGTTTGATACGACTTATTGAATATCACATTGTTTATCTTTGATTCTCAAAGCTCATGATATATTGAATTACATAGATTGTTGTGTTTCTTATTTTATGTTTTTATGTTTCTTAGTTAATTTTCTTAATTTATAAGTTTTTGTTAGTTATATTTATTTTTTTTTTGTCTTGTTTTAATTTAAAAACTTAAGTCATGTTTAACCACATGATTTTCGAAAAAAAGTTTTAAAATTTATTTATTAGAGTAATATGATTACATGAGAGTTTAGTAAATTATTTGTAATGATTTAATTTACTAGATTTAGTTGAATGTGTGTTAATCTCACGCATGTTCATTATATTTGTTTTACTCTATTTTTATTAAGTTTGTTTATAAACTTTGTCATCATCAAATAGAGGGAATTTGTTGGCCCATTTAGTTTTGATGATAACATAAACTTTAATAAACAAACATATTTTGTCTTTGAGATTGTTTTGATAGGTCAAATATCCGATCTTTATAAGGGTCGTTGATAGACCATTAAGCGTTGAAAAGGGATTACTTAGTAACTGTTCCAAGATCAAGTCAGAGTTCGAAGATTGGTCAAACGGAGACAGTGCAGTGTTCCCAGATCAGCGGTCAGATGAGGAGTCAACAAAAATAATTAGGAAAATAATTTTAATTTTAATTTTTCTTTTTTAGTTTTGTTGTACGGATGAATTAGTCTAGAATGCGCAAGGAAATTAATTAATAAATTAAGATAACTAACTCCTAAAAAGACTCCTTAAAATTAGGATCTTAAAATTAGTTTTCTTAAATTGTCTTAGCTATTTTTAGCTAGAAGACAAGAAAACTTGGAGTAATAACCAAGCTTTCCTCACCACTCTCTCACGTAATTAGCCCACAACTCCCACAATCTTTGATCATGGGATTATGGCTTAATTAGATCTAAAAATCTATTTAAATGATTTTTCTACAACCGGCACAAATTTGGTGATCAACAAGGAGAGAAATAATCATGTAAAATCTTTAGAGTTCTCCTATGGAGATCAAGGGAGAAAAATAATCACTCATATCATTCGAGTGCTCCCTTGGTGATCATTTGAGAGAAAATTGTTTTTCCGAAAATATTTGTGCCCAAAATATTTCGTGAGTTCTCAAAATTAAAGAAGAGGAAATCTTGATTGATTTTAATTGCTAATTAATGTCAAGATTTAATCCTTGTGCTATTCTTGATTTGATTCATCCATTTTAGATAAATCTTGTAAAGGGTTTATTTGAGTGATTTTGTTATTTAGACTTGGGTAAGTCTAAGGGAAGAGAGAAGAGTAGAGAGAAGAGAAACGGTAAGAAGTTACCGAGAGTAGAGAAACGGTAAGGAGTTACCGAGAGAAGAAAAAGAGAGAAAGAGTAGGAGGAGTTATTTTATGTAATAGAGGAGTGATTTACATAAATAATAGAGAAGAGAAATCCCTAGTGGGTCGTGGTTCTTTTTCCCACGTTAAATCTTGGTGTTCCTTTTAGTTTTTCTATATTTTGTCTTGAGTATTTTTATTATTCAAATTCCGCAAGAAAAAGGGCAAAAAAAAAATACTCAAAGGGCGAAAGTAACAATTCACCCCCCTCTTGTTACAGTTCATTGTCTCTAAGTGTTTCTACACACTATAAAGATTTGAATACTAAATTCTTCCATGCTTCTACAATGCTCAGAAGAAGGCGCAATGTAATCGTCAAACTCTCCATCAACAATAACATGGTCCAGGGGGTCTCAAATCTGAAAAATGAACTTAGAAACTACTTTGCAGAAAGATTTTCACAAGAACAAGTTCCCTCCTTTGACATAGACATGGGTCAACACCCAAGGCTATCGGAAGAACAAGCTAGACAGATAGAGACAATTCCTTCTAAGGAGGAAGTGAAACAAGCAGCTTGGGCGTGTGGGATTGATAAAGCTCCAGGCTATGATGGGTTCAACTTTAAATTTGTTAGAGAGATTTGGGATGTAATTGGAGACGAAATCTACCAATTTGTCATCAAATTCCTTACTATAGGTGTCTCTTTAAGGGAGATCAATATTACATGGGTCACTGTGATTCCGAAAAAGGTGGATCCGATCTCTACGAATGACTATAGGCCAATTAGCATGGTGGGTTCTCTCTACAAGATCATATCCAAGCTACTAGCTTCCCGGCTCAAGGAGGTAATTGCTCCCCTTATTGATGATTCACAATGTGCTTTTGTTATGAATAGACAAATCTTAGATGGAGTCTTAGTGGCAAATGAATCAGTTAGATGGCTAAAGAAGAAAAAAATCCCAGGTGCGTTATTCAAAATGGATTTTAAGAAAGCTTATGATTCTGTTAATTGGTCTTTTCTTAAGCTTGTTATGACTAAGTTGGGCTTTGGAAGGAAATGGATTAGCTGGATTATGAACTGTATATCTTCTGCTTCCATGTCTATTCTCCTTAATGGCTCTCCATTAAAGCCTTTCAACCTGGAGAAGGGCCTTAGACAAGGTGATCCGCTTTCTCCATATCTGTTCATAATGGTGAGTGAGGCTCTTGTGTGGTTTTTTAAGAAAGCTGAAGAAGTTGGACTGATACAGCCGATGCTAATTGGGCGACATGAGGTAAGCCTTAAACACCTCCAATTTGCTGATGACACACTCATATTTGTCCCAAAGAACTTAACATGCATCACAAACTATTTTCGCATTCTTGATGTTTTTGCTATAATGTCTGGGTTGAAATTGAACTATAGTAAATCATGCTTCATTAGTTGGAATACGGGAGATCATGTGTGGGATAAGGACCTTGCTACATCATTTGGGTGTACACACTCAAAATGTCCTTTCACATACCTTGGAGTGCCACTTGGTGATAATATGGCGAAATGTTCTGCATGGAAACCAGTCCTTGAGAAGATTCAGAACAGACTGAGTGCTTGGAAGGCGAGAACTCTCTCTAGAGCTGGTAAAATAACTCTCATCAAGAGTGTGCTAAATAGTCTACCTATTTATTTTATAAGCTTATTCAAAATGCCCAAGAATGTTGCAATGTAAATTGTGAAGCTACAAAGAAGCTTTTTGTGGGGAAACTCAAATGAAGACAAAAAATCCATACCTGCGGTGAAATGGGCTATTTTCGAATTACCAAAGGAGTTATAGGGCCTTGGAGTTGGTAATATGCTTTTCAAAAACTTGTGTCTTTTTTTCAAATGGTGGTGGCGATACTCCGAATCAGATCATTCACTATGGAAAAGAATTGTGCGGTCTGTCCATGAAATCTTGGGATTAAAAGCCTCATCTACGGCGTTCAAAAATATAAGGATGGAATGTGGTCTCAATTAATGATTGATGATAGGGAGACAACAAAGGTGAGATCAATTGTTGAAGAGGGCACAGCTTTAAATGTTGGTAAAGGAAACTCCATACTTTTATGGGTTGATAAATGGTGTTATGTTGGTCCCTTAAAGAGAGAATTTCCTAGACTCTTCAGAGTATCCTCCCAACAGCTTTGCTTTATCGATGAAATGGGAATTTGGAGGGAAGGAAGATGGAATTGGAACCTTTGTTGGAAGAGATCTCTATATGATTGGGAGAATGAGGAAGTGGCACGACTGAAGAACATTATTCAGGCGAAATCACCATGTGCTACTAGGGAAGATACCATTTGTCGGCGTGAGTCGAATCAATTAGGTTATCCATTACATAGAATTAGTGCAAAAACCTATGATGATGCTATGCCAGTACTACCGAGATCTAGTATCAAGATGATCTGGAGTAATCTCATCCCCCCTCGAGCACAATTCATTATGTGGCTTGCCTCTTTGGAGAAATTGAAAACATGAGACATGCTTTTGGATAAAGGGATTATTGATATTCATCAGGCTATTTGCCCTTTTTGTAATATTGTTGTTGAATCCAACTCTCATATTTTATTTTCTTGTAGATTCCCATGGAGGATTTGGATGAATATTCTTGATTGGTGGGGTTTTGATGGAGTTCTCAACTGTCATAGTAACTCCTTTATTGAACAATGGCTGGGATTCACTAAGCGTGGAAGAGAGAAAAGAATATGGAGTTTGATCCTTGGCTGTGTTTTATGGTCAATATGGTTCGAAAGGATTAAAGTCAAATTCGAAGCTCATACACCAGACATATGCACTTTGACAACACCATCAGATCAAGGGTGTGCACCTGGACAAAGGAGATCCTACGACTTGATCATTTCGAGACTCGTGATCATTTGTTTGGGGATTGTGTTTTTATTTGGAGGGTTAAAGCCCTTGTTTGTGAGGATTTCCCTTGGTCGTCCTCCTTTGGCCAAGAAATTTGTCTTATGAATCTGCTGAGTAAGAAGAAACGCAATACCAAGGCACCTGCTATTACTATGTTGTGGGCAGAGATCATCTACTATGTTTGGTTTCAAAGGAACATTATGATCTTTCGAGGCAAGAGCATGAATGAGCAACAAATTGGCCGGATGGTGATTTTTATCTCTCTGATACGCAGAAACAAATTCTTCTTATGTAATTGTTTTCTGTGTTCATGATAAGTGACGCTTTGAAACCCTTCCTAGGGAAATAAGCCGGAAACCTTAGGGTCGAATGTCTCTTGTACCCCATGTTTTTTACATGGGTAGTTTAAAAAAACTTTTCTTTAAAAAAACATATAATAATAATAATAATAATAATAATAAAAATAATAATAATAATAATAATAATAATAATAATAATAATAATAATAACAAAATCTCTAACTTGCCAAAAAAAAAAAATAATAATAATAATATTAATATTAATATTAATATTATTATTATTATTATTATTATTATTATTAGGAAAATTTGATTTGAAAGGTTTCGAACTATGCCTCATTTGCTTCTAAAGGTTCGAACTGTCGCGAACGATTTCGGTTCCGGGACCGGTTTCAAGCGGTTCGGGACCGGTTCGGTTCCAGGCCAACCCAGACCGTGGCCATCACTATATATTGCAAGTGATCCTAGTTTGTTCTCTTTCCTGGATATAGCCCTTAAAAAAGTAGGGATTTGGCTCTGTGGGGTAAGGTTGTGCACCCACTCCTTTTGTAAGAACTATACGCACCTCAACGACTCGATGATTCTTACCCCTACCTCAGCCCTAGATATAATTCATGGTATTCGCCACCCTTTGGTCTTTGATTGTGTGTCTAGTGGGTTTTTTGAGGATTCCCTCTTGGGTTCTTCTGATGGATGTTTCTCCTTTGGCTTTGATATTGATCTCTTAGGGCGTGTTTTTTGGAAATCTTTTCGGACGGTTAAAACTATACCCGCCAAGTTGCGGCTGTGTTTTGCTAGGCTTTTTCTTCAGGCTCTTGATATGGTGTCTGGCCTCACTGAGTGACATATCAGATCCTAGTGTGGCAGGGAGTGTTGTCAGTTTGATAGTATTTCAATTGTTAATTCTCGATGGCAGGATCCTAGTGTGGCAGGGATTGACTTAGAGCACAACACCTTGTGGATATGCTAGAAAGTGTTGCAATTGCTATTGCTGATATCTTATTGTGCTCTATTACAAAGGTAGTCAATTTGTTTCTTGGTGAGAAGTGCCCTAGCATTCTTTGGGGTTATATCCCTAGTACTCATCTAACCCCTTTGTTAAAACCAGGGGGTGGTATTCGACCCATTGTTGTTGGCATAATATGGCATACACTTGTGTCTAAGGTTGCTGCGTCGATTGGTGCTAAAACCATGAATGCCTACTTTCAAGATTTTTAGTTCGGGGGAGGCTAACAGGGGGTGGTGAGGCTATCTTTCACTCAGTTAACAGGGTTGTTGAATGCAACTGTGATGTCGTTAGCTTTCTTTACTTCTAGTGGATTCCAAAAATGCATTTAATCTTGCTGATACAAGTGTGATGTTGCCTGAAAAAAAGGCTCCAATGCCCCCCCTGCTCCTTGTGTGGAGTTTTTCTACTTCCAACCTGCTATGCTATACTATAGAGACTCTACCCTTTGGTCATGTCAAGTGGAACAACAAGGTGACCCCTTAGGCCTTTTGCTTTTTGGCGCTTATTCTACACCCATTGGTTTTCATAATTCATCATTCGTGTAAGTTGAACCTTCAGGCCTGGTATCTTGATGATGGTACTATTGTTGGGGACACCATTTTGGTTGCCAGGGCCCTATGCATCATCTAGGAGGATGGATGATCCCGTGGTTTGCTTTTTAATGTAGAGAAGACTGAACTTTTCTGGTCTAGAGAGGAGCCTAGGAGTATAAACCCTGAAGTCTTCCCCTCTAACATTTCTCGCCCTAAGGTGGGGGTGACACTCCTCGACGGGCGTATGAGCACCAAGAAGAGATTTTGTAGGCATTTATCTATGAAGAGGGTTTCTAAAACCGTGGAGCTCATGCCAGCTGTTACTAAATTATGTGACCCTCGATGCAAGATCCTCCATCTTCGCAATTGTGCGGGGATTAGGAGGTTATTTTGAGCGTTGCGGACTTACCCTCTCAATTCGTTTGGGATGCACAAGTTCAGTTTGATCTGGCTTTACGTGCCTCCATGGAGAAGATAGTTATGGCTTCGGGACCAAGGTTTAGGGATAGGCCATGGAGGTTAGCCACCACGCTCCCAATAAAGATGGGTGGCCTTGGTATTTTCTTAGTAGGTGATGTTATTAACTACGTTTTCCTAACTTTTCGTCTCCAAACCAGTTCGCTCCAAGCAAGGATTCTGGCCAACATTGATCTTCATTCTCTAGCACATGCTTTTAAACAGGCTTTTAGTGTCTTTCGTGTTGTTTGTGGCAGCAATACTTTTTCTCTTAATGACGAATCCACTAACCCCATATGATGAAAAAGTTGGTAGGGGTGTATTTTAATGTTGTTGAGAACAACCTTGTGTATAGGTACATGCTCACCCGAAGGCAAATTGCCATCCTTAGTTCTACGCGGGAACAACATGCACAAGATTATCTGCTAACGATCCCTATCAATGGCTTGCAACAGAAAATGAATCCTGGACAGTATTGCTCCGTATTATGTTATATTGTTCCCTTGTACACTAAAGGTAGCCTATGCCCGAGTTGCAACACTGCAAAGATGGATGTATGGGGGATCACGCAGTCCAATGCTCAAGTGATGTCGATGTGAGGTTTCGACATAATTTAGTTCGGGACTTGCTTGTGGATATCTGCTGCGAAGCTAGGATCTCCGTTCGTAAGGAGGCGTCGATAAGGTTCTCTTCAGAAGTGAGGAAAGAGCTTAGGCCACCAGATCTCTTATTGTTTAATTGGATTCATGGTAAAGATGCGTGCGTAGATGTAACTAAAGATTCTCCCTTTGCCGGCACAAGAGTCTCTTCAAGGGCCCCTAGAAGCGGAAGAAATACACTACTAAGTGCGAGGAGAACGGCTACAAATTTGACCCTTTCGCTTTCTCCACCTTTTGAGAGCTAGGTGAAAACGCCCTCGACCCGCTATCAAGGATCGCATCGGTCGCTGTGAGCAACTGAAGTATCACCAAGACTTGAGCATACATATTTCATAGATTAGCCTTTGTGATTCAAAAAGGTATGGGTGCTCAATTTGTTGTTGGACTCCCCACTAATTCCTTGTAAAATCTTTTTCTATGATATAAAACACCTTATAATAATAATAATAATAATAATAATAATAATAATAATAATAATAAAAATAATAATAATAATAATAATAATAATAATAATAATAATAATAATAATAATAATAATAATAATAATAATAATAATAATAAAAAGAATAAGAATAAGAATAAGAATAAGAATAATAATAATAATAATAATAATAATAATAATAATAATAATAATAATAATAATAATAATAATAATAATAATAATAATAATAATAAAGAAAGGTTTTCTCCTTCTTCTTTCACCCTCTAGGTTTTCTCTCTGAAATTGGTACATCGGTATGTCCAATTTCCGGCCATGGGCAGGAGAGGCCGACCAGCGAAGGCGAAAGTTGTGCTGAGGAAGCAATCTCACAGTTGTTCGTCTCGTGAGGGGACCTCAACCTCACCAGAGAGAAGTCTTTTTTATTTTGTGAATGTTGATCAAGGGCGAGGGGTTTTGACTCCATGTGTTCCGGCTGCATCTTAGGCGGCGGTGGGCCTGAGCTGGGTCTCAGTTCACAAAGCATCGGGGAAGCACTCTCATACGTCCTCTTCTGGTCCACATGGTGCGGGTGGGGAGATGTCCAGTTCACATCCTATGCGACAAATAGCTCTTGAGCATCCAGCACCTGAATCTTTGGTACCTTCAAAGCAGCTTCAATCTTCCTTACCTAGTCATGAGTGCGTTGCTCCTATGCCACGTCCATGTCCGCGGGTGCTAAATGGTATGCCTCGTCCTTCATCTTCTCGTTCTATTATGAAAGTGTTAAACTTTGATATTGATGATGAAATTAGGTTTTAGTCTACTACTATTGTGTGCTATGTAACTAGCTCTAATCCTCCTCTCCAAGTAGTTAAGTGGTTTGTTAATAGGATTTAGAAAGACCAAGTGATTGATATAGTTGATATGGTAAATCGTGAAGTATTTCTTGTTAGATTTGGCTCTAAGGAGGACCAAGAGAAGGCTTGCAATATGAATGGTATTCTCTTTGATAAAAAAAAACCATTCATAGTGAAGCCTTGGGTCCCTACAATTTCATATGACAAGGCTAGTTTGACCATGAATCCGGTGTGGGTTAAACTCCCAAATCTTGATGTGCGATATTGGTCTGAACGGGCTTTACATTCCATTGCTTGGTATTTAGGGACATTACTTAAGATTGATCAGGCCACTCTTACTAATTCCCGGTTAATGTATGCTCGTGTTTTCGTTGACATGAATGTTGCGGAGAGTTTTCCTGAGGAACTCATTTACTCTAATGAACTTGATGAGCTTATTGTGCAAAAGGTTCAATATGATTGGGTACCCATTTAGTGTACTAAGTGCTCCAGTTCGGACATATTCATTCTGATTGTCGTTTGGGTAAACCTAGAAAGGCCCTTGATGTTGATGATAATGGTTTTCGAGTGCTTAAAAATCTTTTCAGGGGAAAGGTAGACCTAAAGAGAGGGCTGGCACATCTAATCTCTCTGAACAGGCGAGTAAAGAGGTGGATGCTAAGCATGTTAGTAAGGAGGTGGCCTCTGAACTAAGGACCCAAGGGGTAGATGTACCTAATGTTTTTGTTGCTGGCTCTTCTCTCAATGTCATGGAGCTGCAAATGTAAAAGCACAGTGATAGTCTTGTCGAGGTGCCCACTGGAAATTCATTTTCCATACTTAATCAACCTTTGGATCTAGATCACACTAGTCTTTTAGAGTCGGTTGCAATAAGAGCAATGCTGATGGACCCCATCCCGAGTAATGATTAACCTTGGTGTTAGGAATGTCAGGGGACTTAATAAGGTTAATAAACAATTGGATGTTGCACGCTTCTTGGTCTAGCATAACATTAGCCTTATTGGTCTTCTTGAAAACAAGATCAAACGTGTAGGTCTTGGTGCTCTCTATCTTCGAGTTTTTCCGGGGTGGTGTATAACTAGTAATATCGCATGGCATGTGTAGGATTATTCAATGTGATAGTCATTTTATCCTTATTAAGGATGTTCCTAAGTCGGGATCTACTTTTATTTGTACCTTTGTTTATGGCTCGTTTGTAGTTCATGAACGACGAAAGTTATTCACAAGTTTGTAGGAGTGGAGTGCCTCTATTCAGACTCCTTGGATTCTTTTGGGTGATTTTAACTGTGTAGCGAATTTCTATAAGCGGCATGGTCAACCCGTCTGACTACATGAGATTCACCCATGTCGCGATTGGTTAGATGTGGTCTTCATGATATGCTTAATGCTTGTCGTTTTTTTACATGGACTAACAAGCAGGGGGGATCGAGACGTGTCTTGAGCAAAATTGATCGTGTTCTTAGTTATGATTGTTGGGATGAGGCTTTTCCTTTAGCTCTAGTTACTTTCCATCCGGAGGGCTTGTTTGATCACTCTCTTATGGTGGTTACCTTTTTGTCTCTCCACCAGGGAAAAAGGCCTTTTCGTTTCTTTAATTACTAGGCTACAAAATGTGATTTCCAGGAACGGGTTAGGGGTGTTTAGAGTACTCAAATTTAGGGACAGCTTAGCTACCAAATAAATCAAAAGTTATTCATATGAAGAAGCAGTTGCGTGTTTGGTATGGTAAACAACATCATCAGCTTGGGGGACAACGAGCTGATCAAGCTTACTTGGCCAACGTGCAACTCCAACTCCATAAACAGCCTAGTAATGCAGAGTTAGCAACGACAGAGAGACAAGCCGCCTCGCACTTATATCATATAAAGCAGGATCTTGAAGATGCACTAAGGCAAAAGGCGAAGTTGCTGTGGGTTCAGCTTGGTGATGAGAATACTAGTTTTTTCCATCAAAGCAATAAGCATCGCCAGCAATCCAATAGGATCACTTCATTACGATTTAATGGGATTGACACCACTTATCCATATTTGATTCAGAAGGTGTTTTCTAATTTCTATACACGTCTCTTGTACCACTCTTGAGAACCGAGCAACGATTAAATTATTGATTGCTCGCAATGATCACATCTTATCTGACTCGCAGAGGGAGCTGCTTCAGTTATCCTTTACAAAGGAAGAGATTAAGGAGGCCTTGTGGAGTATTCCGAACGATAAGGCTCTGAGCCTTGATGGATTTAATAGCCTATTTTATAAGGCGTCATGGGATGTGGTTGGTGAGGATGTTGTTAATGCCATTGCTCACTTTTTTGAAACTAGGAAGATTTCGCGATGTTGGAACACATCTACTATCATACTGATCCCTAAGGTGCGCTATCCTACTCACCTGGGGGAATATATACCAATCTCTTCTTGCCACGTCTTATACAAGTGCATCTCCAAGTGATTTGTTCTAGGCTTCAATTAATTCTAAGTAGCTTAGTTGACCAAGCTCAAGGGGATTTTATCCCGGATAGGAACATTATGCAAAACATCTTGTTATGTCAGGATCTCTTTAAGTAGTATAGTAGGCAGAACTGTGCTCCTAGTTTGATAAAGATTGATCTGCAGAAGGCTTATGATACTATGGAATGGTTGTTTCTTATGGAGATGTTGGTTGCTTTTAATTTTTCGGCCCACTTCATTTCCATTGTGATGACATGTATCACCTCTACTCGTTACTCCTTATTGATAAATGGATGTCCGTCCCCTACTTTTCAAGCTCGTCGAGGTTTACGTCAGGGTGACCCTTCATCACCCTTGCTATTCATGCTTGGAATGGAGTATTTGTCAAGACTTTTACGAAGTGTTGAGGGTAGTTATGGTTTTCACCCTAGGTGTAGGAGAATTCAATTGACTCATCTTTGCTTCGCGAATGATTTGATGTTGTTTTGTAAGGGGGATGTTTCCTAGGTTCGTACACTTTATAACTGCATCCAAAACTTCTCTCGGGTTTTAGACTTACGCGCCAATCCCTCGAAGTCTGCCATTACACGGCAGGGGTTGCTTCCCATGTCCGGGAGGCTATTGGAGCTTTAACTTGTTTCAGTTTGGGCACTCTGCCCTTTTGTTATTGGAGTGTTCCTCTCTCGTCTAAGCGTTTGTCCATAGCTGAATGCAAGCTTTTAGCAGATATGATGACGAGTAGGATTAGGAATTGGCAAGCTAAGCACCTGTCTTATGCGACTCGACTCCAACTCATAAATTCTTTTTTGATGGTGGTGTCCTCATATTGGTGCCAAATGTTCATTTTGCCAAAGAAGGTTATCCGGTGTATAAATGCTATTTGTAGATCGTTTCTTTGGTTTGGGACTGCAGACTCTCATAAACCGGGGTTGGTAAATTGGAAAGATGTTGGTAAGCCTAAGAATGTGGGTGGTCTTGGCATTCGCAATCATCACATATGGAACCAGAGTGCTCTTGGGAAGATTGCTTGGCATATGTATGTTCTGAAAGAGTCTTTGTGGGTTCGGAGGGTGCATGGTGTGTATACCAAAGGAGGAAGGTGGGATGTATTCAATGCACCGCCGACAACTAGTTGGGTGATGAGGAAGCTTTGCCTTGTCAAAGATAATCTTAAGGAATGGATTTTTCAGGATACATATTCCATAAAACAAATCTACTCCTAGAATTTCAGGATAATCTTAAGGATACATATTACATATTCCATGCTGCTTATGCTGTCTTGTTGTGTCCTTCATGATGTTGCTGGTTTCAATATATGTTGAAGAGGGTTCTGTCCTTGCTGGTTTCCGTTATAGTGTGATTGCATCTAGTTTGGGTTGCTGTTGTGTTGCAATATGCTGGAGTCTGATCTGCTACTACTGGTTTTGGATGGTTCAATGCTGATCTATTACTATGGACCTTTTGATCCAAGCTGCCTTTACTTGTTGATTATTGATGCACTCTTAGTGATGATGGCTACTAATATGTTTGTTCATGAAGTCTGGGTGTTCGCTGGTTTGTTGTGTGTGATTGTTGTTTCTAGCATTTTGTTGGACTGATTTCTGTTGGAGATGCTGATCATTGTTGTTCCCTTCTGTTGCTATCACTTGATTTTGTTTGCACTACTTGTTGATATGTTTAATATAGTAGAGCCGCTCTTGTTTGATTGCCTATGGGGCTCAGTTCTGGCTGGCTATTGTATGTACCTGGGTTGTTCTATGCTCCATGCATGGCATCTAGTTGCTGTGGTCTGCATATGGAACATGTCCTCTTTAATTACTACTGCATGTTGATGATGGGGAGATGATACCTACTGTATTGCTGTTGTTGGATGAGCTTATTGCTGCAACATCTTGTGCTCTTGTTGCTGAGTGTTCGAATTCGAAAGGGCTATTTATTGGGTTGATACACTACTTCATAAGGAGGCTGCTGCTGGTCTAGGCTTATTGTGATGCTGTTACTCATTATGTGTATAGGCCCTAAGATGTTGTTTCTATTCTCCTTGTTACTGATTTATGTGAGCTTTGATTAGCTCATGCTTGCCATGCTTGCTGGCTGCCAAGTGTTCTGATGCTGGTTTAGAATGACACCGATGGTTGAAGGCTGCTGCTACATATAAGTTGGTCCAAAGCTGATGCTATTGCATTTATTGCAATATTGTTGATTATTTTGAGATGTGTCTTAGTTTTGGTCTTCTTTTACTGCTTATTATTGTTGGCTTTGGCATGCATAGCTAAACCTTTTTTGTATAGCTTGAACTCCTCAGCTGACGTTGTTTGTCGGCTTTTCTTTCGGCGTCTCTATCCTCATATGCACATGAACAGTGAGGCGAGAAAACCCTTCATAGAAGGTGGGCCTCGTTTCCACACGGATGCAAATAAGGATTTTGAGTTTCTCTGCCTTGATGTATTATTGATTTTTTTGGTAAATGAAAAAGGTTTTTATTTTCCAAATAATAATAATAATAATAATAATAATAATAATAATAATAATAATAATAATAATAATAATAATAATAATAATAATAATAATAATAATAATAGTAATAATAATAATAATAATAATAATAATAATAATAATAATAATAATAATAATAATAATAACAATAATAACAATAATAATAATAATAATAATAATAATAATAATAATAATAATAATAATAATAATAATAATAATAATAATAATAATAATAATAATAATAATAATAATAATAATAATAATAAGAAGAAGAAGAAGAAGAAAAAACGCGTGACTTATTTTTAGAGAGAGAAAAAGCAGTGAGAGAGAGTCTGCAAGTGCCATTGTTGCTCGATTTTGCTACTCGTTCTTCTGGTTCGTTTCTGATTCATCTTCAATTGCGGTGCTTTTGTTGTTTGTCTTCAATCATGGCGAGAACGAGGAGAACTCCTCAACTTTCCCCTTGTTCTGGTTCAATTTCAAATAAAGATGGTTCTCAAGACTTGAATGAGGCGCCATCTTCTTCTCTTCCGAAGATACCTATGCAATCACCTTCTTCAATGGTGCCTGATGGGATTTCTTTAATTAAAGATTCTGAAATGTTTGAGTTACAAAAGGGGGTTCAAAGATTAAAGGCTCTTTTAGTTTCCTTTAATTCTAAGAACCGTCTTGCAAACGTTCTAGAGGGTCACGAAGTGATGGTGGACTTTAGCGCTGCTGTGAGCGGTGGTGGGTTTGTGGAGCCGACGTCATCTGGGTTTGGCGTTTTTGAAGTCCCTCACGATGTTGTTGTGGTTCATGGTCGTGGAGATGGCTCTACTCAAGCGCATAGCCGGCCGTCGACTACGGGGAGGGGCATTTTTACTCCTTCCTCAGGTATGGCTCTGAATTTTATTGCTCCTTGTATGAATAATGGTGTGGCTAAGTCTGTGGTAGATAAAGATGAAATTAGGGTTTTGAAGGCTAGATGGGATTTTACTGTTGCTATGTTCATTGGTTGTTTTCAACCTAACTTGTTGTCGTTTAATCATTTGTGCGATTGCATTGGCCTAGTATTACTCAGTTTAATACCATTTTGCACCAAGATGGTTATTACCTTGTTCAATGTACTTCTGATGATGATGTTAGGATGATTGTTAATGGTGGCAATACTATGATGGGGAAACGTCTGATTTTAGTACGGCGATGGGATAAGAATTTTGATTTCGAGAGAGATAGTTTTAGGGTTATCCCTATTTGGATACGTTTGTTAATTCTTCCTATGCATTTGTAGGGGATGAGAAATCTTAGTAGGATTTTGAGTATTTTTGGTGTTCCTATCTCTGTTGATGGTCCTACTACTAGTCCGTCTAGAGTCCAATTTGCTCGTATATTGGTTGAAATTGATGTATCTAAACCTTTACCTAAGGAAGATCTTGTGGAAGATGAGGATGGTAGGGTGTTTAGTCAAGCTTATTATGCTAATTGGGTTCCTCATTTATGTCCCAAGTGTCAAGCTGTGGGTCATATTTGTGTAGAGTCGAAGAAGGTAGGTGCTGATGGGATAAGGAGAGATGTTGTTAGGGGTAAGCATATTGTCCCGACTAAGCCGCATAAGGGGAAGGCTTCTGTTTCTGTGATGGGTCAGCAGGATGCGTCTTCTGTTGGAGGGCAACCGAGGATGCAGCTTGTGGGTGTTGTTTCTGTTAAAGGGCAACAGTCTGCCACTATGATGAGCTCAACTCAGCATCATGAAGTGTCCGTGGAAGCGTTAGCTGATTCATCTTTGACTGGGGTAGGGGTGATGCCTACAAATAAGAGTGTGGGGAGTAGTGTTGGTGGTGTTATGTTGGCTAGTCGGACTAAGGATGAGTGGGCTCTTGTTACTCATAAGCATTTTGATAAATGGATCTCTTTTGGTGAAGGTGCTGGGATACCTAATCCCATTTGTTCCTCATGAATTGTCTTGCGTGGAATGTTCGTGGCCTTGGGGTTTCTTCTAAGGCTAAGGAGGTGGGGAAGTTTTTGCTCTTCCATAAAGTTTCTATAGTAGGTATTTTTGAAACTAGAGTTAAGAAGGAGCTTATTTTGCATTCTCAGGGGCTTATTGCTCACTCTAGGAAGTGGGTTGATAATTCTGCCCATTGGCATAAGGTGCAAATTTTTGTTAGTTGGGATGACTCTCGCTTTTGTTTGACTGTTGTTTGTGATTATATGCAATTTATCCATTGTAAAGTGCATCTTATTGATAGTGGGAAGACTTGTTGGGTTACCTTTGTATATTGGTTGAATATTATTGCTGATAGGTGGCCTTTGTGGCAGGAGGTTGTGCGGTTAGGAAATTCTTTTCAGGGTCCTTGGCTTGTTCTGGGGGATTTTAATGCTGTGTATAATCCTTCGCATTGGGGAAAGGGTAGGAAAGTCTCTAATTATGAAATGAAGGACTTTATGGAATGTATTTCTTCTGCTGGTTGGATTCATCCCAACTCTGTTGGCCATTGGTTCTCTTGGAATAACAAAGGTGTGGATTCGGATGGTCGAGCATCTAGGATTGATCATTGCTTTATTAATGAGGAGTGGATTCAGCAGAATTTTAGCTCTTCTGTGCATTATTTGAATCTTCATCTTTCCGATCATTATCCTTTATTGGTATCCTTTGAGCAGGTTCATGTTAATGGTGGTAGACTGTTTCGGTATTTCAAATATTTGTCTGATCATCTTGATTTCCTCGTTTTGGTTAGGCCGGGTTGGGCCTCTTCTTCTCGGGGTTTTGGGCTTGAATTGGTTTGGCATACTTTTAAGGCTGCGAAGAGGGTTTTGAAGTCCCTTCATCTGTCTCACTTTCACCATCTTCATGAGAAGCTAAGTTTTTTGAGGTCTAAGATGGATCATGTCCAGTTTGAGCTTCAACATTCTCTGTTCTCGATTGATCTTCATCGTCGAGAGATCCATGCTAGTGATATGCTTAGGAAGAGGATTTGTATTGAGGAGGGTGGCTTACGCGAGAAGGCTAGGATTGCTTGGCTTCATGAGGGGGATTCTAACTCTCATTATTTTCATAGTATTGTGAAAGAACGGTGTAAAAAGAATAGAATAGATGCTCTAGTTGATGATGGTGGGGCTGTTATTACTGATCCAGATCCTATCAGAAGCTCGATTACCCTTTTCTAGCAAACTCTTTTGGGAAAGGCTGCTAGTTCGCTTAAGGGTATTGATCTTCAGGCTATGCGTGCTGGTCCTCAACTTTCTTTGACTTAGGCCCGAGATCTTATTCGACCAGTTAGTAGAATGGAGATTGATGCGGCTCTTCAAGCTATTGATGAATCTAAGAGTCATGGCCTTGATGGCTTTAGCTCTCATTTCTTTCATGTAGCTTGGGGTGTTATCAAGGAGGATATCTATTTGGCCATTTCTCAGTTCTTTCGTGATGGTGCTATGTATACCCCTATTAATGTCACGTCTCGTTGCCCATGCTTCAAGTCCGAAGGATTTTCGACCTATTTCTTGTTGTTTAGTGTTGTACAAAATTATTATGAAGATTCTTACGACTAGGCTCTAGAAAGTTGTTGCTCATCTTGTTAGTACGGCTCAATATGGTTTTATTCCTGATAGGCAAATTAGTGACAATAGCTGGCTTACTACTGATCTTATTAGTTTTAATTGGGCTAATGCTAGCCCTCGTTGTATGCTTAAGGTTGATATGGCGAAGGCTTATGATTCTGTTGAATGGGCTTTTCTTCGGAGTTTATGCAGGAAATGAGTTTTCCTATTTAGTTCATTGATTGGGTGAGGTGTTGTAAGTCTTCTATCTCTTATTCTATTTTGATCAATGGTCTCCCAGGTGTCCCTTTTAGAGCTCAGAAAGGGCTCCGTCAAGCGGACCCCATGTCTCCGTTTCTCTTTGCTCTTGCTATGGAGTAATTTAGTAGATGTGAGCCTAAGAATGGTGACACTATGAAGTTTCATCCTAAGCGTAAGTGTTCGAGGGTTATGGAGCTTTTATTTGCTGATGATCTGTTGGTCTTTCTTAAAGCTGACCTTCCGTCTTTTAATGCTATGAACCTTATCTTGGAAGATTTGACTTTGGTTTCTGGGCTTTCGATTAATAAAGCCAAGAGTGCCCTTTATGTTGCTGGTGTCGATGACGATATGAGTCTTAGGCTTGTTCAAGCTAGTCAGGTGTTCAGAGGTGTTTTGTCTTTTCGCTATCTTAGGGTCCCTTTATCGGCTAAGAGACTTGGCATTCAGGATTGTTTGATTCTGGTGGAGAAAATCACGAGTCGTATTACTTATTGGGCTACTAGGAATCCTTCTTTGGTTGGTAGAATCCAACTCGTTCGTAGTGTGATTCAGAGCATGCACTCCTATTGGGCTTAGATTTTTATTTTGCCTTCAAAAATAATTCAGATGGTTGAAGTTGCGTGCAATAAGTTCATTTGGACCGGTGGTCGAGATTCTAAGTCTAAGCCTCATGTCGCTTGGAGTTTTATGTGTCTTCCAAAGACTTGTGGGAGTCTTAATTTGAGTCATTTGGGGTTGTGGAATAAAGTCGTGATGTTAAAGAATCTTTGGTCCGTTGCTCATAAGAAGGAGAGACTTTGGATTTGGTGGGTTAATGAGTATTACCTCAAGCATTCTGACGTTTTTAGCTTTGTTGTTCCTAGTACTGCTTCGTTGATGCTTATGAAGATTTTTTATAGTAGGCATTTGATAGGGAATCTTCATGACTTAAACGCTTGTGCCCTTTATGGTCGTTTTAGTATGAAGATTGCTGAAAAGAAGTTATTAGGTCAACATCCTACGGTTCCTTGGAGGGCCATTTGGTGTAACAATAAGCAACCCCAAGGAGTGTGGTTTGCATGTGGCAAGCTTTTCTTAATCGGCTTCCTACTACTGATAGGTTGTGTAAGTGGGGTGTGTCTTGTGATTTTTTATGCAGGCTTTGTAATAATGCCTTAGAGTCTAGAGACCATTAATTTGGGGATTATATTTTCATCCGGAGAGTTAAAGCTTTTGTTTGTAGGGATTTTCCTTGGTCGTCTTCCTTTGATCAAGATGTCCGTCTTATGAATCAGTTGAGTAAGAAGAAACGCAGCATCAAGGCTATTGTCATTACTATGTCTTGGGCAGAGATCATTTATTATGTTTGGCTCCGAAGGAACATCAAGATCTTTGGAGGCAAAAGTATGAATGAGCAACAAATTAGGAGGGTGATGTTTAATGTTGCAACTCGTCTTTCGGATCAGCAGAAACAGATTCTCCTTGTGTAATTGTAGTTTTTGTTTCTTTCGTGTATGTTTGTTGCTTGTTTGACTTTCCCATTTTAGGTTTTGTTACTCCCCCCCTCAGCATTTGGGCAGTGTGCTTTTTGTTAATAAAATCACTAATTGCAAAAAGCATAATAATAATAATAATAATAATAATAATAATAATAATAACAATAATAATAATAATAATAATAATAATAATAATAATAATAATAATAATAATAATAATAAGGTGCTACCCGAGGCTCGCCTTTTGCTGGCACAGGAGTCACCTCATGGACACCTGGTGCTTGTTTAGCCAACGCCGAAGAAAGAAAGCGGAAAAAATACACAGCGAAGTGTGAAGAGAATGGTTAGAAATTCATTCTGTTCGCTTTTTCCACTTTTGGAGAGTTGGTTGATGATGCTCTCGACCTGTTAGCAAGGGTTGGTTCTGGTTCCGTGAGTAACTCAGGCAGTACCAAGTGTAGGGCCTACATCTTTCAGAGACTAGCTTTTTGTATTCAAAAGAGGGTGGGTGCTCAGCTTGTTGCTCGGCTCTCCACTAACTTCTTGTAAAAGTCTCTCTTTTTGTGAAATGAAATATTATTACTACAACAACAACAACAACAACAACAACAACAACAACAATGATGATGCTGATGATGATGATGATGATGATGATGATGATGATAAGATGATGATGATAATAATAATAATAATAATAATAATAATAATAATAATAATAATAATAAGGATAAATGTATATTAATAATCCTAACTTTGCGTGATCCGCTCAAAACAATCTCAACTTTCGATTATTTTCTAATATACCTAACTTTGCCACTTTGTTGCTCAGGACATACCCTTTAATATGGTAACCGATTATAACAGGTAAATCACATTTTTTGTCATGGAAATAAGAAGGATAACGGAGATTAATAATCCCAACTTTGCGTGATCCGCTCAAAACAATCTCAACTTTCGCATATTTTCTGTTATAACCGGTTACCATATTAAAGGGTATGTCCTGAGCAACAAAGTGGCAAAGTTAGGCATATTAGAAAATAATCAAAAGTTGGAATTGTTTTGAGCGGATCACGCAAAGTTGGGATTATTAATCTCCATTTATCCTAATAATAATAATAATAATAATACTATTATTATTATTATTATTATTATTATTATTATTATTATTATTATTAATATTAAACATCTATTCAATGAAAGTCCTCTATTCGTTTTCTAAAAAAACGTCCTCCTCTATTCTGTTTCTGGAGAATAAAAAATAGATAAAATTGTCCTCCTTTATTTAATTTGTCCGCCATTGTCACTCCTTCAACCAACCTTGTTTCACAAAAAATAACCAGCCTCTGTAAGTTTTATATACCATTTTTTACTTTGTTTTTCATTTGAATTCTTCTTGTTTGGACTATTTATTAGTTTAATTTCTTCCTAAATTTTTTAGGACTTATAAGTTTCTATAGTTTCTGTATTTGCAATTGTTAATCTGTAGCTAAAATTTTTAAATATCCTACTAAAATCACAAGTTTGGCATTGATATACAGAACAATTTTTCTGGTTCTATTGTGAGCCATTATAATTTTCGATAAACATCATCTTCCATATAGCCGTTGACAGCCTGAAAATAGAGGACTCTCAAAAACTATTCTCACCGATTGATGATTCTTGTATTATTAAATTATTCTTGTAGTTGATTACAGAAATTATCGAGTTTTCTTTCTTTTTGTTGATATATGCAATCGTTTAGGATTTTACTGCTTATTTTTCTCTGCCTTTGTAGTTATGCTTTCATTCAGAAGTTGATTGTAGTTATCTTTATCGTCTAATACTGTTTTGTTGTTTTTTGTGATTATACTATTTCTTTGTTGTTTGTTTATATATATCCCATTTATTTTATGTTTGTTTTATCTTTCTCGTGTGTATCTCTAGTCTAACCTTTTTGGGCTCTTAGCTTGTTTGTGTTTGAGTTGACGACATTAGCGTCCTTTAACATCTTGTCTGGTCTACGGGTAGTCGAGTATAGGGTTTAGGCAGATGTATGGTAACCTAAGTTCAGGTCCAATGAGGGGGGGCAAAGGGGCCAATGTAAGCAGGACGGTAAACCAAGAGCGGGGTCATGGAACATAGGCATCTTACAAGCCAAATTGTTGGAGTTGGCGACAAAACTTACTAAATACAAGATACAAGTGGCTTGTCTTTAGGAGATCAGATGGAAGGGGCATTAATCATGTGTATACAAGCTATGGTATGCAGGTTTGGATGGGATATGAAGTGAGTCGATATTCTTGTAGCTAATGATATCCTAAAGAAAGTGGTTGAAGTAAGGAAGTGCAACGAAAGGATTATGCTAGTTAGAGTAGTGGTGGGGGAAGAGGTCGTATCCATCATTAGTGCGTGTAGGCAGCAAGTTGGGCTAGATGAGCAAGAGACACTTGAGTTTTGGGATAACTTGGGTGACCTTATAAATACCATCCCTATGAACAAATTTTTTTTATAGGTGGCGACTTCAATGGACACATAGGTAAGGAGGCTGTTAATTATAAATCAATCCATGGCGGTTTGGGTTATTGAGTTGCCAAAGAGAGTGGAGAGACCCTACGTGAGTTTGCGCTAGCAAAGGATGTGGTTATAGCTAACTCGATCTTTAGATGAAGGATGAGCACTTGATAACGTACAAGAATGGTGGACTTTCAACCCAAATTGAATACTTTTTAGTAAGGAGAGACGATCGGAGCTTATGCATGGACAGCAAGGTTGTGCTTAGCACAACGATGCCCACTCAGCATAGGTTATTAGTACTAATATTTCGTATGAAGAGAAAGATTCTCGAGAAGAAGTTAAAGGGCAAGGAAACGATCATTTGGGCCAGAGTTAAAGGGGATAAGCTCGTAACCATGACAAAAAAGATCAAGACGTCAGGCTCCCTAAGTATATCAGACGATGAAAATTAAATGTGGTAGACTATGGTGGAAATCATTTGTAAGGTGGCAACAGAGGCATTAGGGATGTCGACAGGGAACCCAAGGGAGTACAAAGAGTCGTGGTGGTGGAACCAAGAGGTGGAAAAGAAGATAAAGGACAAAAACAGAAGATTCAAGGAACTTATGGCTTGTACGGAGGAGGAAGATAGGATACAAAAGAAAGAAAGGTATAAAGAAGCAAAACGAGAGGCAAAGAAAGCAGCAGCAGAGACAAACAATAGATGAAGTCTTTTATCTAAACCTTGATAGCAAAGAGAGGGAGAAATATTATTTTTACGTTGGCTAAAGCTAAAGCTAGGATGAGGAATAACCTTAGGATAGTGAAGTACATTAAGGATGAGAGTAAATTACTCCTTAGACAAGAGGACATCAAATTATGATTGCTTTATATAACACCCCTGAATTTTCAACCTCTTTAACGAAAAATTGTGAAGGACGGGAGGAAATTCGGGTGTTACACATCAATATTTTGCCCAACTGCTCAATTAGACTAGGGGTATAACTAAGGAAAGTCGACGAACTTCGGGCATCCAAAGATCACTACTTCATGGTTGTTTAGTGATATAATCAAGGGGGAAATAAGAGAATTTCTCAAAAAGATAGGGGGATTTAAGGTAGTCGGATCGACCTGATAACATTTTGATTGAGGTGTAGAAGGGATTAGGAGAAGAGGGTATTGATTGGCTTACTAAACTCTTTAATGCCATGTTGAGATCAAATAATATGCTGGAAGAATGGAGGATTAGCACAATTATCCCACATTTTAAGAACAAGGGCGATGCACAAGAATGCGGAAACTATAGAGGTATTAAACTACTAAGCCACATATGAACGTGTGTGAAAGAGTGATTGAGAAAAGAAGTAGATGAGAGACGGTGATTACAGAGAACTAACTTGGATTTAAGACGGGAAGATCAACCACCAAGGCAATTCATTTTTTAAGGAGACTGATGGAAAAGTATAGGGAGTGAAAGAAGTATTTGCATCTGGTGTTCATTGACCTAGAGAAAGCGTATGATAGTATACCACGACACATCATTTGGGATAGCCTTAAAAATTAAGGTATTTCACAAAGGTACATTGAGGTAACACATGATTTGTATGACAGCATTTCGACAAAAATTCAAACACCGATAGGTATGACAGAGTCTTTCCCAATCAAAGTGGGCCTACATCAGGGATCAACACTAAGTCCTTTCATTTTTACGGTCATTATGGAGGAAATCTCTAAATCCATCTGGGAGATCGGTTGAATGCTTTTCGCTGACGACATTGTTTTGATCGCAGAAACTAAGGAGGAGGCTAATAGCAAATTGGAAGAGTGGAGGGAAGCCTTGGAAGACAAAGGTTTACGCATAAGTTGTACCCAGTTAGAATACTTTCCATGAAACTTCAGTAAGACATAATCAATACAGGAGCAAGAGGTCACCATAGGGGGAGAAGTTGTTGCATGTACGTCAAAGTTGAAATATTTGGGATTAGTTATTCAAAGTAATGGGGAGGTTGATGGAGGCGATTCTTATCGTAGACAGGCGGGTTTCTTTAAGTGTCGAGCAACAACCGGGGTGCTTTGCGATATTATCGCATTGCAATTAGATCGGCTTTGTTGTACGATTAGAATGTTGGCCCGTAAAGAAGGTTTTCAAATAAAGGATAGAAGTAATAGAAATGTACATGATGAGGTGGATATGTGGTAAAACTGTCATGGATAGGGTAGGAAGAAATAAGGAGTTTAGAGAGAAGTTAGTGGTGTCACCTCTCTACAAAGATGCGTAAGAATAGTTTGAAATGGATTGGGCATGTGAAGAGAACAAAAGACCCATGACGACCAAGTAAGAAGGATCGAATGCATCATAGTGAAGGGCAAGAGAAGTCGTGGAAGAACTAGGAGAACGTGGGACGAGCAAATTAAAAGTGACCTGCAAGAGGTTCACCTCTCTAAGAACCTGACCAAAGATAGGACAAGTTGGCCGTGTCTTATCCACGTCTTAGATTACTAGACATGTCTCTCTTAACCATCTACTGTTATTGTTCTTTGCCTCTACTTATCGATCTTTACTACCTCTCGCACCATAATTGTTTTTTAGTCATTTGTACGTATTCTATTTATTCTCTATATTTAGTTAGTTGTTTACCATTATGATTAATCTTGGTATATGTCGCAGGCTTTCGGGTGATTGTAGGTTTCACTCGCTTTAAAGACCATTCTTGAGCCGAGGGACTCTTTGACCGCACTCTCCAATATGGATATGAACTGCCGTCTCTCATCCCTCTCCAGACCCTGGCCATAGTAGTTTATTTGCGAGATACACTTGGTATGATGATGAAGAAAAATCAACATCTATTCAATATAACAATTTACGAATTATAAGTTTAAAGTAGTTGCTTTTATTTTTCTTTAAAAAAACATATTGGGAAGATTTATAAATAAAAAGTGATCTCAAAGAGGAGACCAAAAGCAATAAGGGACATCTAAAGTGCATCTTCGGCATAAATAAAACCTGTAGGGAAAAAGCCATTGATGAAATACAAGATGTACATTTTAAACAAGCTCATACCAAAAGGTATTATTGTACAGAAAACCAAGACCAAAGAGGTCATATACATGACGATGAGTTACATCCCGACTCACCAAAACACTTAAGATTAAAACGTAAAAGCCATACACCATAAGTAAGCCACAAGCTGGCCCACAAACAACTTGAACACACCCTAGGGAAGAACTAGAACAAAACAACGTCTATTCGTCAAAAGATACTCCGTGAAAGCCCACAGCGGCTAGATCACAAAACAGTTGCTCTTTTGCGTTTATTTTTCATCTACACATGCAATCTAAAAACAAACATATAATATTATTAAAATAAACCAACATATAATAAACGCCTTGGAGTTCTTGAAAATTAGATTTTTGCTCGCATCACAACATCTCCATTAATGTCCTCGTAAAAGTATTTCATAAAATCTTCCATATGATCAACGTCCATGCTAAAAGTAACAAGAACAGACCCATCTTTCTCATGACCACGATTCAGCACGTAACAACCTTCATATTCAAGAGCAGCTGCCATGTAAACATCTCTTCCCCATCCGTAGTCAACATCGCGAGTTGGCAAGGACAACCAACTTGTAATATCTAGGTTTGGATTACCTTGGAAAAAATCTTGGTGTATTGACATTGGGTTTTTGCCTTTTGTGAATTCCATTACCGACCACACATATTCCTTGGTCATTGCATTTGTTTGCTTCCTTATTTTTCCACACACTTCACTCAGAGGGATCGAAATAAGCTCTTCTACAACACTTGATGTTACACCAGCCATAATACCCACTCCGAAGTAACTGTATATATGTTTCACCAAATACATACTATAATTATTTAACAAAACACAAATTCTTGTGAGAGACTATCTTTAATTGGGTTGGCCATTTGTCACGGAACCAACTCAACCAAAAGCTTAAGCTTATGGTTGAGGCCCAAGGATATGTTATATAATCTAACACGCCTCCTCACACGAAAGCCCTTTGGGCTAGAAGTGTGGATGCAGCACATGCCCTCCTCATACATAGCACTAAATTTTCCACTTTAAATGAGGGGTGAGTGAGATTGGAACATGTGACAACCTGTCACCTTGGCTTCTGATACCATGTCACGGAACCAACTCAACCAAAAGCTTAAGCTTATGATTGAGGCCCAGGATATGTTATATACTCTAACACCATTAGGGGAAATGTAGAGTAAATATAGTCAATAAGTTTTAATGAATTGGGTCGGAGAGACATCTTTCATAAAGACGGTCTCTTAAGAAACCGCCTGGAAAGAAAAATAACTACAAGTGACAAGTATCAAGTAAGATCATGCTTTTCTAAGAACATAAAAGATTAAAGTGGTGAAAATCAATTAAAATGGTGAAAACGTTTATGTATTTTATTTATTTTTTTTTTTTTTTTGAGTTTATACCAATTTAATTTAATTGCTTTTTACATGGTACTATATATATTTTACAATAACATTAATTATATGAGATTAAGTAAGATCAGTTTCGATCAAATGAAATTAGAATAGACCCGACAAGATCAGATTAGACTAAATTAGGCCGAATAAAAGTAGATCAGACTAAATTAAATCAAATCAGATTTAAAAAATTAAGATCATAAAAGATATTAACAAATCAAATCAAAATTAGTTAATTAATATCAGAGCGGAGCAGATGAGAAGAAAAACATGTTCTAAGAAACGAAATTACATATTTTTTTAATTTAATATAAAGAGGTAGTAGGTATTATACAGTGGCTACCTGCTAATACCGGGTAATATAAATAAATTGACCTTATCAAACTTCACTCTTCAAATCTTTTAAAAAAAAAAAAAACTTCACTCTTCAAATAAACCCTTTATAATTCACTTGCTAAGTAATTTATAATTTATATTCCCTCAAGAGATTTAGTTGTCCCATTTAGCTTTTTACACTATTCATCATTTCCGTTTAATTTGTATTTTATTCTTAATCCATAAGTTAAAACATAAACATATGAAATCTTGTTTGAATTGTCTCAATACAGGGATTATTCTGATCAACTTCTCATAATTTTAAGTTAAATATAATTAGAGATATTAAGAGTCAAAATTTTACCTCGACAAGTGTGTGCCCAAGTAAATGGAACTACTAAACTGGTTCGGACAGAGTAAAAAGTAAAATACATGAGTCTTTAACTCCCGGTTAAATGTAAGATTTAGTAGGTAGGCTAAAATATAAAATTCCAGGAAAGGTTGGATTGATAAACCATATCAGCATTGGGTGGTAAAAAAATCCGATCCGACATATCCGATTTGGATTACCCTGTATTCGGTTTTCAATAACGAATAGTTCACCCCGATTTTGCAAACCGGAAAATCTGGATCGGTGGGTACCCGGTTATATAGAAATCGGATATTCGTTTTACTTTTATTTTTTTGCATAAATAAAAACATGATGGTATCTGTTAAGCTAATCGTGGGTTGTATCTTAATATAATTTTTCTCCTGCAGCTATTTTTTTTTTATAATTGTTCTTACTCAAACCATTGAGTAATAATATTATTCTTTAATTTTATAATTTGTCGACAAATTAAGGTAAATGATTTTAAAGAGTTAGTATTTGAATTTTATATAAAAGAATATTTAAAATAAAATAGACATAAAAACGCATGGTTGAACGCAAAAAGACAAAAAAAAAACATTCTAATAAAATCGATATCCAGATTCGGCCCAAACCGAGTATCCGGAATCCGGATACCCTGTTTAATCCGGGTTGGAACCAGATCACATTTTAAGTATTTGAAAAATCCTATATCCAAATTTCCTGATCCGGGTCCACCCGGTATCCGGTTTTGAACACCTAAAGCATGGTTATTAGAATCTCGATCCTAATTAACGATTCTACAATCCTACGATTCAAAATTAAGCGACCGATCTGGTTCGTAGGTAGGATCTTAATGGTGGTAAAATCGTACGATTTTACATGGGTGCGGTATTTAAGTGGTAAGATCATAACACGATTCTAGGATCTTACGATCCGATCCTATAAGGGTAGTTTCAATAGTAAAAAATTTCATATAATCCAGATTATACTTTTATATATATATATATATATATATATATATATATATATATATATATATATATATATATATATATATATATATATATATATATATATATATATATATATATATATATGTGTGTGTGTGTGTGTGTGTGTGTGTGTGTGTATTTAAACAATTACATTAATATGACTAAAATTCAAGTTTTACTTTATTTGCAATTTAAAAATGATTATTAAAGGTATTCTTATACAAAACTTAATAAATGAAGACAAATAAGTATAAAATTAAACTTTAAAACTACAAAAGAACAAGTACAATTGAAAATAAGTTATCTAAAGCATATTAATGCATATTTATAGGGTCACATGATCCTACGATCCGATTCTAATCGAATCTCGATACTAACAACTAACAACCTTGACCCCTAGTGAGCATCCTGTTCTATTTTATGTCCATGACCTTAGCTGCTAACTCATTTTTACCGGGATGGCGCCCCCCCTTTTTTATTTATTTATTTTTTTTTGAATAAAGCCCCCTTTTATTTCCAATTCACATTAATTATACTTATTGAATTTACAAAATTAATACTCTCTTTGTTTTTTGGTTCTTCTTTTTTACTTTTTCAGAATTTTCAATGTAAATTTTAAACTTTAATATCTCTAAATATATAATAAAAAATTGTCTAAAATACACACCAAAAAAGTTTACATTACGACGAATCTAACAACATCTTATATAGATATATTTTATCTTCTAAATATGTGTCAAAACATTAATAAAATTTCTCTCTCTTTAAATGAATATTTCAAATGGAAAGAACATTAGAGAACAGAGGTAGGAATGAATTTTTTTTAATTTTTCATTTTAAAAAATTATAAAAGCTTGTTAAGAATAAAATTTATATTAAGAAGAGTAAAATATTTCACTAGCCTAAATTATAAAACATATATTTAAAAAATAAAATTAAAATAATAAATATCGATAAATAATGTTAAAAATTAAAAAGATTACTTTCTCTAAATTGAAGGTAGTATAATTTATTTTTCTTAGCTCTACACCGATTTCCTTGCGACGAGCCTAGGGTTTGCCGGTATTTTCTATATAGATAAAATATACAGAGGTAGTGGGTAGTGTTTAGTGGGTACCTGCTAATATAAATTAATTGACTCACTCTTCAACCCCTTTTTTCACTGATGATTGATTTACTTGCTATGTAATTTATAAAAACTAAAATACATAAGTCTAAACTTCCGGTTAGAAGAATAAGATTTAGTGGATCGGCTAAAATATAAAACTCCAGGAGAGGTTGGTTTGACAAACCATACTTTGCGCGATAAAGTTTAGTGGATTTTTTTTTCACTTTCATCTGTTCTATTTAATTTATATTATTTTTATATTTAAATAATGATTTATTATTTTTTTAAAGTTATATATACACTTTAACTTTCTTATAATTTAATTATTTCATGCACACAAATTTTATTTTTTTTGAGATATCCACACAATTTTTTTTCTCTCTTAATTTATTACTACTTTTCTAAAAATTAGCTCATTTATCTTTGATGCAATTCAAAAGAAGAGAGTAGTATTATTTTATGTCCATGGCCTTACCTGCAAATTTTCTTTTACCGGGATGGGCCCATTTTATGAGATACATTTTCCGATTTATGTTAACTATTCACTTTATTGAATTTACTAATTTAATGACAAATATTTTATTTTTCTTTTTTCAAAAATTATAAAAGGTTGTTAAGAATAAAAATTTAACTTAAGATAAAAAAAATTAATAAATTAATAAATATAATATAAATTAAGATAAATAAAAAAGATTTCATTAGACCAAATTTTAACATGTATTTTTAAAAATATAATATAAATTAATAAATATTGATGAATAATGTCAAAAATCAAATCCAATAATTTCTCTAAATTAAAGAGAGTGTGATTTATTGCATAGCTCTACAACGATTTGCTTGTGACTAGCCAATGGTTTGCCAGTATTTTGAACAGCCATATGGTGGTAACTTGATGATAAGTGAATAATTATTTATTTAAGGAGTAATATAGGATACAAAAGTTAAGAAAAAAAAATTTAATGAGTGTTAAATTAATGATAAGTGAATAATTATTTATTTAAGGAGTAATAAAGTGGCCTAAGTGGGAATGCTCTTATATATGCTAGTGATGATCAGAATTCAGAAAGGCATACGTATAAAAGTAATGATAGATAGAAGTTGGTATAAGTACGTACCTTTGAGGCAAGCCCATGCGATGACGCATATCAATGGGGTAGCACATGGAGGTCCTTTGGCTAGATATATTTCCTCGAGCCTTCACCACACATCTCCAAATGTGAGCTGCTATGGCTTCGAATCGACTATAATAGCGGCCTTGACTACCAATCCTGCTTCCGTTGGCTAAATTCAATAGTGTAACAACTTGGTCTTTAGTCAGCTCTAAGGTGGCCATACGGATCTTAGGTTTCGGCAGATGTTCTTCCGGATCACATATTTGTCCGACAACCAAACTGGGTTTGCGAATTAAGGGATCAACTGGAGTGTAGCGAGCGGTAGCAAGACCGTGGGGAGGGGGTTGAAGAAGTGCTTGTCGACCTAAGCTAGGTGGAGAAAGTATGGGCTCACCTGGGACAACATACACATACAAAAATAAATATAATTAACGACACGAGAAACTCTTAGTAAATAACGCTTATTTGTGAAGTTATAAAAATTACCTTTTGTGGTAGGATCTAATATGGTGAATGTTTTGATATTTGAGTTTAATTTTTTTTGCTTTATTTTATTATTTTTCATATTGTTTTTTTTGTCTTTTGCAAATCACGGTGATTGATTAGTTTTCTTGATAAATATAGTATCATAGTGAAGTATAGTGCAAGTAAAAAAGAAGGAAGGAAGTTTTACGACTGACCTCTCGCTAAGCGAGCCAACTCTCGCACAAAGTGCATAAAAGCTGTTCCATCAACAACAACTTGAGATGTTGCATACCCAATACTAAGGCTTCCACATTGTAGCCAAGTAAGTTGGACCAAGGTTATTGGTGACTTTATTTTATGACCATCCATTTGAGGGTAGTTTGGGTAGAGACCCTCGTCAAATAGGTCCAAACTTGAGAAATCTCCAAAATCCTCAAGTCTACTTGTGGATTCAGCTTGGATGAGCATCACCCCTGTGGCATTACAGTTAATCTCATACCGATCTTTGCCTATGGATTGTAACTCCCCGGCCAAGGGGTAGAACCACACCAATGCCCGGCTCAAGGCGTTCTTAAAGGTTTCTAATATGATATGTTTTGGTTTAGAAGGTTTATTGTATAATTGTACAAAACCCTCACGGGCTACGATCCCATATTGATCCAGCTCTGTTAGGGGCATCATGCCTTCCCATGTTGGCCTAGCTGGCTTCACTATCTGCCTCTTTATTATTGTCACCCCCATTATTATTACAAATTCCTTATTACTTGCTTGATTTTTAGTCAGTGATTTGATGATTGGATGATTTTGAGGATTGAAGCCTGGCTATTTATAGTGAGTGCACTACCGTTATAAAAATACTCCCTCCAATTTACCACTAAGTTCCCATTTGTTTTTTGACACTTCATATTTTACTCTTAATTTGTATTTTCTTAGTAGTCTATAAGTTAAAACTGATGACATTTCGAATTGTAAGTCGCATAAATATGCATACAACAGCCATAAAGCTTCGAAATTAACGTTTGCTAACGTTTTTATATGCAAAAAGGTCATGATGAAACATTTACGTAAACCTGAGGGTTACCGCGTAGATTTTTTAAAAGTTTTGGTTACCACGTGGAAAACCCAAAACCTCAGGGTTACCACGTGGAATTTCCCAAAGAATATTCTAAACTTGATTGATTTGTGCTGTTTTATCCGGGGTTTAATTTATAAGCATAAGCTTAAGAGAAATCCCAAAGCAGTTTGCTAGATTATTTTTTTTTAATTTTGTCTTTTTTGCTATCTTTTTCATTTACATTTCATCACGTTTCGATATTTATGTGTACTATCTATAATTTGACACTTTTACTCTTAATTTGTATTTTTTTAGTAGTCTATAAGTTAAAACTGATGACATTTCGAATTGTAAGTCCCATAAATATGCATACAACAGCCATAAAGCTTCGAAATTAACGTTTGCTAACGTTTTTATATGCAAAAAGGTCATGATGGAACATTTACGTAAACCTCAGGGTTACCGCGTAGATTTTTTAAAAGTTTTGGTTACCACGTGGAAAACCCAAAACCTCAGGGTTACCACGTGGAATTTCCCAAAGAATATTCTAAACTTGATTGATTTGTGCTGTTTTATCCGGGGTTTAATTTATAAGCATAAGCTTAAGAGAAATCCCAAAGCAGTTTGCTAGATTATTTTTTTTTAATTTTGTCCAAAATGTTTATGTTGTACCATGGATTTAATTAATCTTATAGTAGAAGTTTTTCAAGTTTGAAGATGTACTCAAGTATGAGTATGATCTTTAGTGAATTGGTCATTCTCTATGTTGATCAAAGTATATGTGTTTGTGGGGGAAGTATACCAAGTTTTGATCACCCAAGAACAAACAAAGTTTTAACTTAATCTACTATGATATTAATATTATTTGTTATGATTTAGACAAATATGTAAACTGTATAGTTTAATATACTCATCTTTGTGATGTTTAAGCCAAAGTTGTGCACAAAATCAATCTAATTTTGATTGACAAGTGGCTTTTATAAAGTATTGATAGTCGAGTGTGACTTTGATAATGCTATGACATCTAATTGAGGCAAAGCCGAAAATTAGGGCTTATCAAAGAAGAGATCACATTTCTTGACTATGTGAACAAAGTTCAAAGCTTAACAAAGTATTCTTAAAAAGTCTAGGAATTTCATGATTTAATGAAATTGGTACATGCCCATTCTTCAACACCATGAGTGCGACCCAATTCGACGCTAGAAGAAACATCTAGTCTCGAATTCAATGTGGATTGATCGCTCATCAGATGTTGGAAAGCAACACTTAAGTGATCCTAAGTTAGCTTTATTCGTGATGTTGACAAACGCGGTAGTAGAGTCGTTCCTTGAAGTCTCCATTTCTATGAAGATCTCTAGATTGAGTGCTTTATTCACGAAAGCATGGTATATTAGGGAGAAGCAACCTATATAAGTTCAAGATTTGGCCGTCTTAAAGAAAACAAGGGGCATACTTATGATTTCAATGAACTTATGAATAGATATGGACACAGGGCCTTTAACGTGTCAAGGACATAAGAGTAATGAATTACTTCGTGTGTGCTACTCCTTCGATTGGTTGGATATATCTGCTTAATTCAATCCGTAGGGACATTAAGGGATATGATCAATTGTAAAGATGCGTGGTACTAGGTGTCAATTCAATTCGTAGGAACATTGGCATTGATGCATGAAATGGGTTAGTCATTATGGTTTGCTAAAGAAGAAAAGGATTATACACTCTAAATGGGGGAGGATTGTTGGAATTTAGAGTGTATAGTGGACATCGGAAATGATGTAATTAATTAAATTAAATAAATAATTTAATTTTATTAAAGTATATAATCCCAAGGTTGAAAAATATTTTTTAATCAAAACATAAAAGTCACGGCTCGTGACTTGGTTCGCGGCTCGCGAATAAGCAAGAAAAGTTTCTGGAAAATTGAAAACGGGAAACTCGCGGCTCGCGAGCTGTGCTGTTTTCCGGGACTGTTTCACGCTTTGCTTTGTTTCGTTTTGGTGGTTATAATATAACTTCCTACGGTTAATTTAGTTATTTTTAGCCGTGTTCCTTGGGTTGTATGGGTTGAGTGAAAAGCGATATCGGTTCGTGAATCGATCTCGTGTTTCGCAGATCAACCTAGTGCTTCATGGTTCAATACTTTGTTTCATGAAGTGGTGTGAGCTATTCTATAAATATAGAATGCTTGTGTGTTGTTTTAGAGATCTAGAACATCCATTTTTCTGATTTTCTTCTCTTCTTAAGCATTTCAATCAAGAAAATGCAATCCTTGATTGTGTATTTCCATATTTCTTACCATTTAAGTTACTTTTATGTCATTCCAATATCCTTGTGCTAGGAAATTGGTGTAATTCTTTGTATCTCAAAACATATTTCCGGTTTATTCCCAAGCACCGTAGTAGGGAGAAAATGACGTTTTAGGAAAGAGCATCTCGCCTAGAATTTATATCAAGATCCAACAAAATCTTCTTGTTACCATGATCGATATATGGTGATTCCCGATTATCAAGATTGCATTTGGTGTATGTTAAGCAAAGGTTTGAACTTGTCATATGTAATTTGGTTTTCTACTACAAACTTGTAACTTTATTTTATATGTTTGATTTATAAAATTAAAGTCACATTTCTAACAATTTGGTGACAAAAATTAACAATTCATCACTTTTATTAAGTTAGGAAACAAATCCACATGAATCCCTTGCATTGAGATCGTGCCCCTTCCCTAAAAATCGTGAAGTTACAATTGAGAAGAAACAGGTATGAGGGAGTGAAGATGGCCATGGCCGGGTCCAATTATCAGAACCAGTTTCAGACTCATTTATTTTGGGTGGATTAATATTTGCACTCAAACCCTTAGGGTGTGTTTGGATTGAAAGAAATGGAGTGAATGGAAGGAGAGGAATTTGAAGGGAGGAGGTTTTCCTTATTTGGATAACAAATTGAGAAGGAAGGGATTTGGAGGGGAGGGATTTGGAAGAAAAATTTGGACAAATTTTGTTAAGAAGACAATCTGTGCTAAAGAGGAAAGATTTGGAAGAAAAACATTTCCTTCCTTTTCCCTTCCCTTCCCTTTTAAACAAATAATATACACTTTTCTTCCTTATTCCTCCCTTTCCTATCCCTTCCTTTCTTTCACCTTCCCTTCATTTCTTTTCTCTCCTAATTTGCTATCCAAACATAGTGTTAAGATTGCGTTTGAAAACGTCCATTTTATTTTGAATTGTAGATTTCAATTATGGATTCATTAATTAAGAACTTGAGAATGACAAGGTTTGAGAAGTCATTCTTAAATTTTCTTTTTTAACCACTTTTATAACCATAGTGGATTTGACTCGAATTCAAATTTTAAAGTTTTTGATTTGCCAAACAATAAATTTGAGTCAATTCTAAATTTTCAAATAAAATCCTTGTTCCCAAATATGACGCAAGGTAGGAAAATTTTGAATTTACCAAAACTCAACAAAAATTAAATATTTTTTACCTCCATAATGTTATTGTAGTTAATTTTCTAGGAGTTGAGTGCTATTTGTGGGAAAAAAAATTTAAGAATTGCTTTCACTCGTTTTTTGAATAGTTGATGCTTAACGTATAGAATGTTTCTAAAGATTTCAATTTTAATCTAAAATGATTAACTTTGACCATAAAACGATTAAATGTTAATGGTTTGCCGTTTTGTTATAAAAGATTTCAATTTTGACCTAAAAATGATTAATTGATAAATCAATTTTAACCTTAAAACCATTAATTATGACCTTGGACAGATCAGTACTAAGAACATATTTAAAAAAACTATTTTTAAATGGGAAATTTCATGATATACCACTGAGTTTCTTCATAATTCACATATACCACATCAAATGTTGTAGATCACCATATACCATTGAGTTTTAGTCCGTTAGCATAGAATAACATTAATGACAAATTCTGTTAGTCTGCCGTTAGTGGTATGTAATTATTAATTCACCATATACCATTACTTTTTTGTTTTTTTTGCGTCAAATACTATCATTTTAAAATATAGATATATTCAAAAGAAATGTCATCCAAACGAAGTATTTAACAAAATATAGTTATATACAAACCAAGTTTCACACAAAAGTTACATAAACCACTGGTCATAACTATATTTTAAAATGATGGTATTTAACGCAAAAAAACAAAAAAAATAATGGCATGTGGTGAATTAATAATTAACACTAACGTTAGACTAACGGTAGACTAACAGAATTTGCCATTAATGGTATTATGTGCTAACGGACTTAAACTCAATGATATATGGTGATCTACATCATTAGATGTGATACATGGTGAATTATGAAGAAACTCAGTGGTATATCATGAAATTTACCTTTTTAAATTGATTGTGCTATCACAAGACCAGCCGATAGAATTATTGGTGGAGCTTAGAGGTGTTCATTCGGGTGATCGGGTCGGTTTCGGACGGGTGTCATTCGGTTCGGTTGTATTTCGGATCGGTTATGTTTTGGCTGTTTGTTATGACGGGTCACATTCGGGTCGGGTCGGTTAGTCACGGTTCGGTTAAAGATCGGTTATTCGAGCTATCGGGTTAGCATCGGTTCAGTGCCGGTTGAAGTTCGGGTCGAGTGTTAATCGGTGTCGGGTTGTCATCGGTTAATAATTGGTTCGGTTTTGTCGGGTACAGATCGAGTTCGGTTTTTTAGAAAACAGAATTCGGCTACGTATTACTAATTAGTATCTATCAAAAACAAAATAGTTAAAATGCAAATCAATTAGTGATCATTATTACTTTGTTACTTTTACATGTTTGACCGAAAATTAAAAATATAAAGTTCTATAAATTTTCTTCTAGTACGATTAAAAGTACTTTAATAAACATTGACCATTGATTATTAGCTCTAAATATATGAAATCATGTATTTATTAGATTAACTAATAAAATGATTGAATATAAGTATATTATACTTCTATCTTAAAAATTGGTTCAGATTTAAAGCAATTCGATCAAAAAATCGTTCGGGTTAAGTCGGTTTTAGCCGGATCGAGTTCGGTTTCGAGAATGATTCGGGTCGGATATGACTCGGGTCGGTCATTTTTAGGTTGGGGTAATCTCGGTTAACGGTTGTGCGTCAGTTACAAAACTCGATTACAGTTCTGGTTCAGCTTTTCCATTTTCGATTGTCAATCGGTTCGAGTACAACATAGGTTCGGGTTTTGTCGGTTCGACAAAACTTGAAAACAGAAGATATTTTCGGATCGATTTACTTTCAGTTTCGGATCGATTTTTCAGGTCGGGTCACTTTTGAACAGCTCTAGCGGGGCTATTGGGGGCAAAATCAAAAGGAGAATACCTCATATACTAATGCGTATTTTAAACCAGAAGATGAATGGAATCAAACACTCCTAGTTTCTCTCTCTAGAAGTAAAACGCTAAGACCACAAAAATCTGCCGCCACAGCCACAGCCTCTGCCGCCGCCTTCCCCAGTCCCTGCCGCTTGTGTGGCTGACGTCTGTACTGCCTTCCTGTCAAAAAGAAAGAGAGAATGTTGAGGAGAAAGCCGAGCAAAATAGAAGTGAAGGTAGAAGACAAAGAAGAACTCCAACAACTCCAACACCAAAACCGATTCGCTACTCCTTCTTCCTCATCCAATCCTACCGCTTCTACTACTCTTCTTCAACATTTTGATACTTCTACCTCCAAATCTCAACGCATTGGCCTTTCTTCTTCTTAATTCCCCTCCTTTTTCTTCGTTTCCCAATTAATTTCAAGTATCTAAATCTTTTCAATTTATTCCAATTCTCCCATAGCAATACTTCAATCTTTTCTTTAAAACCCTAATCTCGTTAAGCTCTCATTTTTTTTCAATTAATCTCAGTTTCCCCATAAATAGCTTCAATTCTTCTCGAAAAATCCCCTTTCTTCCATTAGAAAGTGTCAAAACCCATTTGGGAAAAATGGAAGTTGAGGTGAAATTAAGATTACCAAACTCCGAAAGTCACCAGGCTCTCTCATCTGTTCTTTCAAAGTTTCTAGTTAAAACGCATTTTCAGCACAATATTTTCTTTGATGGTGCAAATTCTGAGCTTTCAGCTAAGCGTGCTGTTCTTCGTCTGCGTTTCTACGGTGAGGATCCTCAAACAGCTGAACGATGCGTTCTGAGTCTCAAGGCAAAAGCTGTGCTTGTTAATGGAGTTAGTAGGGTCGAGGAAGATGAGGAAGAGTTTGACCCTTCTGTGGGCCGAGAAATATGGGCCAACCCTAATCTTATTGGGTCAACAGAGTCCAGGCTTTTAAATAGGGTGAGACAGGAGTTTAAGGTTGAAGAAGAAAGTGGGTATGTTTGTTTAGGTGGTTTTAAGAATGTAAGAGGGGTTTATGATTGGAAGGGTTTGAAATTGGAGGTGGATGAGACACTTTTTGAATTTGGAACTTTGTATGAGATTGAATGTGAGAGTACTGAGCCTGAGAAAGCCAAGGAGATCATTGAAGAAGCCTTGAAGGAAAATGGGATCCCTTATTCTTTTTCAAAAATGTCAAAGTTTGCGATTTTTCGATCAAGGGAACTTCCATTGTGAGTGGCTTTTCATTTTTATTGTATTGAGCTATTTGCTTTGAACTAATTTGGTCATTTTTTATGTCTTGTTTTGTTTCATCTGTGTTGTTAAATGTTAATGGAAGGCGTCATCTGGATCCCTTCAACCAAGATATGTATGCTTGTTTCAATTATTTGCTACCTTTTGAAATTTGTTTTTGAATTAAGACATTTTGATTCATTTGAACAGGTTTTACTGATGCATCCCAATTAATATTACTTTTAGTTGTGGATTAGAGTATCCAAAGATGTTTTAACACAATATTAAGCTGAATCTGTAGCAAACTAGCAATGTAAGGTCAGAACTGAGGACAGTGAATATGAATATGAATACGAATAAAAACCGAGATGTTTATGTATGAATGTGTATTGAATGTAAACTTAAATCGTAAAATGAATGTAATGTATAAAAGATTACAATTCAAAGTGATAGTAGTGTGCTATGAACCTGTAAAGTGAACTAAAACAGTAATTCGAAATGAATAAAATGACATAAGGTTGCGTTTGGGAACATGTATTTCATTTCAAATTCTTAATTTCAATTATGGAATCATAAATGGAGAATTTGAAATGACAAGGTTTGACAAGTCATTCTCAAATTCTCCACTTTAACTACTTTGGAAACAAAGGTGGAATTCACTCAAATCCAAATTTGAAATTTTTTAATTTACCAAACACTTAATTTGATCCAATGCTAGATTTCCAAATGAAATCACCATTCCCAAACATAGCATAAGAGAATTTATACTATAGAACTGATGATTAAAGAACAATCACAAAATAACGAAAGATAGATCAAGCAATTCGAGAAGCTTGAGATCTCCTAAAATGAGTATTAAACTCACCCTCAATTTGCTTAATAAGATTCCTTTATAATAATGACTCCCTCTTATTTATAATAAGCTACCTCTTAATCCTAACTTATTCCCCACGTCTTCCCTAATATGACAATTACTGTTTTACCCCTCCGTAAGCCCAATATCAGGTCAAGCAATTCGAGAAGCTTGAGGTATCTCTAATTGAGTCGTGAGACTCGCCCAATTTCTGTTACAAACTGATTGACTGGCATTCTCCTCCCCTCCCCTCTCCTTCCCTCCCCATCCTATTTATACTTTCTATCCATATGTTATTCCTCCAACTAACTAATAGTACATATGACCCCTCACTGCCATTCATGACAAGATTTTTGTGAGTAGTGTCTTAGACTATGATAAGCTAGGTTTTATGCTTTCATCAGCTTCTCTCGTTGTAGTTGCAGGGATAGTTAATTCTTGTTGTTTTCTGTTCTGTGCTAAACTTTTTGAAACTAAAACTCTTTTCTGTATTATATATTTGTATTGTTACATTTGATGATCTAAGAGTGACTGATCAAAGTCAATTTGTTTTTGTTGGAGTCAATGAGAGTATGTCTACTAAAACACCTAAGAAGCATTAGGTAAATTTTTCTCGATCATGTACAACTTTTGTGTGAGAATACGACAGACAAAATATTTGCTCAGCAGTTTTTTTGGGGGTTCTCTTGTACTTGCTGAGATGTTTGGAGCATAACTCACATGAACACACAAAACACATCCATGTTCACCCTTTGACGAAGAGCTACATTCTTGGAACTTGGAAGTTTGCTATTACCTTTTCTAGCTTCAAAGGTAAATGTTGATTAGCATAGACATAGTTTCTCTTGTTTGTTAGAGAGGAAAAGGAAGAGAGAGGAATTGAAAACCTAATTTTCTTCCAAATTCTTCCACTGATGGAGAATACCAAAACTAAGGGAAGTATTTGGCTCTTGGATTAATGTGATTCTTCCCTTTGGCCATGTTTGCTATGCGTAGATTCTTAAAAGCTAAATTATTCATAGTAATAGTTGTATCTCATTTTACAGTAATACATTAGATTCCCTGAACATAGTTGGTTAGCCAGTGAGAATTAGTCGACCAACAACATCTGCTCTTATCCTCAAGTAGAAAATATTAGCTTTATCGTCTGGTGATTTACCAAGGTGTGCTTACAAGTTAGAAGGTGGTAATGACCTCATGCTTCCTTATCACATTTTCTATGTTAAAAATTGGTTTGGATTTAAAACAGTTTCATTAAAATTGGTCTGGGTTAAATCGGATTTAGCCGGGTTTATTTCCGTGAATGACTCGGTTAGGTCATTATTAGGTTTGGGCAATCTCGGTTAATGGTCATATGTCGGTTATAACAAGCAGTCAGCCAGTCATAGATCAGGTTCAATTTTCCCATTTTTGTTTGTCTATCGGTTAGCTGCTTCGGTTCAGGTTATGTCGGTATGATAAAACATTAAAAGGAACACATTTTTGGTTTGAATAACTTTGGTTTTGATTTGGATCTTCGGGTCGAGCGCTCTAGTGTGACATTGAGTTTCCATTTTTTTTCATGTGGTAGACAAAAATTTAAGTTTTTGGTTAATTGCGTACTTATTTTGACTGGATTATAAAATATGTGGCCAATTAGAGTGATTACATCGTTTGTTTTTTTTTAATGTCATTTAAAAAAAACCTCACTTTTTTGTCTACCACGAAAAAAGTTGATAGGTCAAGGTTACGACACATGAATTAAAAAATGTTTGTCTATCGCGTGGAAAAGCTGAAAATTCAAAGTTACTTATGGAGTTTCCCTAAAATTAATCTATACAATATACTGATGAAGAAACAATTATGACACATTGCATATCTATTTTACGAAAAAAAAAATTTGCTCTTTTCATGTTCTTATTAAGCAAAAAGTTTGTAGTAGATTATGTAATATCTTTCTAATTAAATTTGTTTAATTGATTATTCACAAAATATTTTAGGAAAAATTACCAGGAATAATACAAACTTTTACTTTTAATAATATTATATTATAAATCGACATATTCTGGCCCAACCCAACTGCTTTCCGTTCTTTCAAGTGGCATTGCCAAAAGTAGAATCAAAGGCTTTTTTACAGGGGAGCTCTTATTAGCCTAGGAACTTTTTCTAGTTAGTAGCGATAATATAGAAACCAAAAGCAATAACGAAGATGAAGGAGCATTCATTCCTCTTTTTAACCAGTTTTTCCCAATCAAGATATTCTGCCTATTCCGAAAAAGGGGACTCTCTCCACAAAGTAGCATTATAGCAAGAGTGGTTTTTACTAAGCATATGACGAAGGATCGGTCGAAGCTAGAGCTAAGTGGCTGGTGGCTGGAACATGGTAAGTATGGAAAGTATAGGTCGACTTAATCCAATTGATTGGATTGGTGAATTTCCTTACTAATCCGAAAAGGTCAGCCTATAGACATTTGAGGGAAATTCCCACTGAGATGATTAGAGGTGTTCATTCGGGTGATCAAGTCGCTTTCGGACGGGTGTCATTCTGTTCGGTTGTATTTCGGATCGGTTATGTTTCGACTGATTGTTATGACGGGTCACACTCGGGTAGAGTCGATTAGTCACGGTTCGGTTAAAAATCGGTTATTCGAGCTATCAGGTTAGATCGGTTCGGTGTCGGTTGAAGTTCGGGTCAAGTGTTAATCGGTGTTGGGTTACCATCGGTTAATAATTGGTTCGTTTTTGTCGGGTACAGATCGGGTTCGGTTTTTTTAGAAAACAAAATTCGGCTACATATACTAATTACTATCGATCGAGTCAATATCAAAATAAGTTTTTAGTGAATTTTTAATTGATAACAAGAATCCTTTTAGTTAAAGCAAAATAGTTAAAATGCAAATCTATTAGTGATCATTATTACTTTATTACTTTTACTTGTTTGACCAGAAATTAAAAATATGAAGTTCTATCAATTTTCATCTAATACGATTAAAAGTAGTTAAATAAACATTGAACATTGATTATTAACTTTAAATATATGAAATCATGTATTTATAAAATTTAATTTATTAAAATATCATTAATTTTTTTAGATTAACTAATAAAATGATTGTATATAAGTATATCATACTTTTACGTTAAAAATTGGTCAGATTTAAAGCAACTCGATCTAAAATTCGTTCGGGTTAAGCCGGTTTTAGCCGGATTGAGTTCGGTTTCGAGCATGATTCGGGTCGGATATGACTCGGGTCTGTCATTTTTAGGTTCGGGTAATCTCGCTTAACAGTTATATGTCGATTACAAAATTTGGTTACATTTTGGGTTTAGCTTTCACATCTTGGGTTGTCAACCGGTTCGGGTATTGTCGGTTCGATAAACCTAAATAAGGAATATATTTTCGGGTCGGTTTACTTTCGGTTTAGGTTCGGATTTTCGAGCCGGGTTGTTTTTGAACTGCTCTAGAGATGATTAATATAATAATCCGCTTTCTTAGTTTTCTTATTTAGTTAGATAGTAAAAATCTAATCAATGGATGAACCAGATGTATATGGGATCGTTCCAAAGACATTTCTTCAAAAGAGGCGGAACTATACGTTGTCATGATTCCATTATTAAGAAAAATCTTTCTTTTCGTAAGCTTCGACTTTTGATTAACCATGAATAAGACCAACTTATGAGGGTGTCTTCCTACAATATACCTAATATGTTAAAAATTAAACTATAGGTGATTATATGACAAAAAAAATTTAGTAAATTAGTTAATCAACTAAAGTTGATATTATTCTAAGAAAAAACCCCCAAAAGTTGGTATCATTCATGGTTAATCAAAAGTTCGTATTATTGTAGGGAAATTAACAAAAGGTTGTATTATTCACGGTAATTTTTCAAATATTTTATACCTTATTTACTACTTCCGTTGTTTCTTTATGAAGTTCCCGTAAGTAATGTTTAAGGGAATTGATAAAAATATAATTTTTTAGATAAAGAATATATTATTTTATTATATAATAAGTTTGATGAAGGAAAATGGGGCCATAAACCCAAAAAAACTATAAAAATAAAGTTAGTAGGAAAAAAATAAGGATCACAATTAATAAAAACAGGTTTTACAAAGTTAGTGGGAAGTATATGAAGACCATAAGAAATATAAAAACTATTAAAATGAATTTAGTCTAAGATATGTGAATACCATAAGTATTGTTAAAATATTAAAATACAGATAAATAAGATTATTTTTGTCTAAAATTTGTGACATAAATAAAAAGAATTTCTTATGGGAAGAACAAATGAAACAATTTAAAATGAAAAAATAGAATAGGGAGTAATTTTTTATCATATACAATCAATAAGATATGTAGTACTTCTATGTGTTAATTACAATGGTAATTATCTAATAACATATTAATTATTATATATGTAAGAATTTGTTTTCATTTAATAATTTTGTAATAAATTAAGAAAAATCTTATACTCCCTCCTTTCTTTTTTGTTCTTCCCGTTTAGTTTTTGCACAACTTTCAAAACAAATTTTGAGTCTTAATATCTCTTAATACACATGATAAAAAATTATAAAAAATGCATAATAAAAAGGTATACATTAAAAGAATCTAACGAGGTTTCACATGAATATATTTTATCTTCTAAATAGGTCTCGAAAACATTATTCAAATTTTTCTCTTCTTATGGTGGAATATTTCAAATGGGAAGAACATTGGACAATGGAGGTAGTACTTCATATGTTCGAATTACTCGCAACAATAGGAATATTGCACTATTCATTCATCAACCTGAGATTGTGATTAGTGTTGAATCTATAAGCTAAAACATAGTCAAGTGGAATCTCGTTTGATTCGACTCAACGCAAAGATTATTAATATCCAAGTTTTATAACTTTTTATTATATATAATTTGAGATATTAAGAATCGAATTAGTGCATTAATTATTGAAACGGATAGTAGTATATTACTTACATGGTTGTGTTAAAAAACTACACAAATTTAATATATTACACATTAATTATTGAAAAAATTACCTAAAACAATCCAGCATTTTTATGATTTTCCTAGGATAAACCCAGTAGTCGGATGACTTGCTATTGCAAGTTTTTATTTATTTTTAAATATATTAAAATAAAGTGTTGAAAAAAAGGTAAATAAATGTTTAAAAATTTTTTTGACTTTTTTATTATTCGGAAATTTTTAGGTAAATTTTTTAAATTATTTTCTCTAATTTTAAGTTAATTTTCAATTGCTTTTTTGGTCAGTTACCTACTATATTAGGTCATTGGGTTACCCGAGTTTACTCTAAGCAATACCCTCTAAAGTTGAAATTATTCAAGGTTAATCAATAAGTAGGATTATTGTAGGAAAATCATAAAAACGTTGGATTAATTTAAGAAAGTTTTCCTTTATTATTTAACTAAATAATTTGGATACGATAGCCGTGAAATAAATTTCAAATGGTAAATCTATCACCAACATTTGACAAGTTTATAATCCATAAATAAATAAATTAGCCTATTTGTTAATAATTATAGTACAAAAATATGTTTTTAGATTGAAAACTTATTTTAAGGTTTTACGAAAAAGACATTGAATATTTAAATTATTTTTTATGTGTTGAAAATTTCTATTATTTCTATTTAATTACTTATAATCTATATTGTTTGGTGCCTAATTTTATGATTATGTTTTATATAGATTAGTAATATTTAGGAAAAATACCTAAAATAATCCAAATTATTCATGATTTTCGTACAATATCCCACCTGTTAATTAATCATGAATAATCCCAACTTTGAGGGGTATTTTGTTAGAGTAAACTTGGGTAACTTGAAAACCTGCTATCGTAGGTAATTCACCAAAAAATTAAATTAAATATTGATTCAAAGTTAGAAAATATTGTTAAAATTTACATAAAAAATTCTTAATAATAAAGAAAATCATAAATTTTTTATGAACATTTTTTAATATTTTTTTCGATATTTTATTTTAATTTATTTTTTTTTAAAATAAAACTTGCTATAAAGTTGGGATTATTCATGGTTAATTAATAGGTGGGATTATTGTAGGAAAATCGTGAATAGTTTTGGATTATTCTAGGTAATGTTTCCTAATATTTATATCAATCTAATAGTCATACTTTTATAATTTTAAAAAAAATCAATTTTTCTAATATTTATATCAATTTATATCAATCTAATAAATTAATTATAAGTAAGAATTAATATTAGTAATTTTTCTTTAAATAATTCATTAAGTGTACTTGACGTGAAAATCTATTTAATGGACTCGTGCTTTCTTGAATCTTATTTGTTGTTCTCCTTCCCAATAATTTCACATTTACACAAAGATTTGGACGACATCATCTCATTTTGAGACGGTCATCATGTGCCGGCCCATGAACGCGCTTGTAACAGCCTCACACCCTTTTCCTCATTTTCTTTTCCTGACTTGCACAATTTAAACTTTCTCTTTTTTCCTTCTCTGTTTTATTTCATTTCATGATTCTTGCCATTTCTTCCACTTTTTTCCTTCTCCATTTTATTTGATTACAATAATTTAGGATTGAAGATTGCTGATTCTTTCCAATCTGTTAAACTCCACGTTCATATGTATATATTTTTAAATGATCTAAATTGAATATGTTAATAGTTAAATTATGACGACATATGAATTGACAATTGATGTTTTATGATTTAACTCAATTTTGAAGGTATAAGTTTCAATTATCGTTTTGAAAACAAGTATTCAAATTCTATAAAGATATTGTATATGATTTAGTTAAATTGAATATATATCAAAGTCCCTTCTCTCTCTTTCTCTAGAGTAAGGGTGTGTCTAGTTTAGTGCTAGTGTTTTCTCTTTTTTGGGAGTTTCCTCCGGGCTTTTCCGGTGTTTGCCATCAGATTTCTTCTTGTTTTCACATTATTTGTTTGTTTTTGGCTTGGGGTTGGGGGAGGAGTGGGTTCTTTGGGGGATCTTGGGTTCTTTTGTGGATAACAGAGGGGGTCTTTCATGGGGGACAGTGAGAGGGGTCAAGTTCTGACGGGCTCGTCAGATATTGAGAGGGAGAAACCAGTATCTTCTTTATCTAGGCGTAAGGTGGTCTTGGGTATGCAAGAGGAGCAGGAGGATTATGTAGCAGGTCATGGGACGCAACGGGATGTAGAGGCTCAAGAAGACATATGTGATTGGGTGGAGGATAGTAATGTGGAAGATGATGAACGTCTAGCACTGGGTCTTGTTGGAAAACTATGGTCCGATAGAATCTTGAATTCGACAGCCTTCATGAACACGATAAAAAATGTATCGGTGTTGCAGTATGGGGTCGACATTAGTGTGCTTGGGAAAAATATGTTTCAATTCCAATTTTATCATTGGAAGGACAAGGAAAAATTGCTGTCGGGGCAGCCGTGGCACTTTGATAAAATCGCTTTATTATTGTCCGATATGTCCGATGCGCAGAAGCCGTCTGATTTGAAGTTTTATGGATTACCTATTTGGGCTCGCGTTTATAATGTTCCTTTTCGGGGTCGTTATAACGAAGATAATGCTCGTCTTCTTGGAAACAAGATTGGTGAATATGTTGCGGTGGAGAAAACTGAGAATATGAGTATGGAAAAGTCGATTCGAATTCGGGTTGTGTTGGACGTTAGGCAACCATTAAAGAAACAAGTTATTCTTAAGATGCGGGGGGGAGATACATGTACGTGCCCTATCAAGTATGAGAAATTGCCTCTCATCTGTTTCTATTGTGGTAAGCTAGGGCATGGAACGAATGAGTGCAAGGAGGTCTTTGGGGATCAATCGCCGGTAAAGAATTATGGTACTTGGTTGAAAGCGTCCCCGTGGAGGCCGGTGAAAGGGGTTGATGAAGAGGATAATGAGGGCCCTTCGAAGCATGTGGGAAAACGATTATTTTTTACAAAGAAGGAGTCGTCTAGTGAGTCCCGAAAAATTCCTCCGCATATTATTAATAACGTTACTTCTCTATTGGATAAGGTGGTTCTTAGGGGAGAGGATTTAGGGGGTAACGATAGGTGTTCGGTGAGTGGAAGTGATGGGAAGGGGTCTCCTATTCAAAATGGATATGTAGGTGAGGATTTGGATGACCAAGAAGTGGATTCGTGTAGGCTTCAGTTGGTGGGTTGTTGTGATGGCGACAAGCACAATGACTCCGAAGTTGCGTGTTTTGGCAAGTTTGAGGGTGATGGAGTTCGTAAGGAGGGGGCGCATAATAGCGGGTGTATAAGAGATATGGGGGTGTCTGGTACTAATCGTCGGGTTAAGAAATGGAAAAAATTGGCTCGGGTACAATCTACAAATTCTGTGGAATTTTTGCCTATAGTACCGGTGGGGGAAAAGAGGTCGATCATGAGAGAGGGTTTTGATGAGGATATGTTGGATGTTGAAGATAGAGGAAAACTTAAAAGACGGAATGCGATCATGGAAATTGATGATTCTTTGCTTTGTTTGAATGATAAGGTGGCGGGCCCCCCTTCTTGGGCTCTTGGGGCCCAATGAAGCCCATTATTTTTTGGAATTGTCGTGGGCTAGGGAGTCCGGCGTCAATTAATGCACTAAGTTCCTTGGTGCGGAAATACTCCCCTGGGCTTCTTTTTTTATGCGAGACTAAAAGTAAAGAGTCTGAGATTCGCAAGATAAAAGAGCGGTTGCGGTTTGATAAAAGTGTGTGCGTGGAAGCTATAGGGCGTGCGAGTGGCTTGGCATTATTTTGGATGGATGATATTGATTTCCGAGTGGAGGGGATGGATATACATTTTATTGATGGTCATATCTATGGCTCGACGGGGGTTTCTTGGCGGTTCACTGGAATATACGGGTGGTCCGAGAATGGTCTTAAAGGGTGCACGTGGGATCTTATACAATCTTTGGGGCAAAATAATTCTTTTCCGTGGATGCTCGGTGGTGATTTTAATGAAGTTCTTCAAGAGTCGGAAAAACGGGGTGGGGTTCATTGTGATTTTAAAAATATTTGTGCCTTTAGGGAATGTCTTGACGATCACAATTTTAGGGAAGTTGAGTTTTTTGGATATCCGTTTACTTGGAGGAATAATAGGACCGATGGTTTTATTGAAGAAAAATTAGATCGTGTGGTGGCAAATGAAAAATGGCATCATATGTTTCCTATGGCTTCCACGGAAAATTTATCTTGGGATGGTTCGGATCACACGCCTTTGTTAGTCTCTTTTGGTGGCGATTTTCAAGATCGGAAGGAGGATCGAGATGATTCGGCTAGGATATTTCGGTTTGAGGCACGATGGATCCATAATGAGGATTTTGACGAGAGGATGCGTAGTTTTTGGGCTTTGTCGAAGAGACGGTGGGTGGGGGATTGGGGTAAAATCATGGAAGATTGTGGGAGTCGGTTACAAAAATGGCACAAAGAGTTTTATTCGGTTTCCCAACAAAAAGAGGGGTGGCTTTTAAAGCGTTTAAAGCAAGTTCGAAAAATGACTCCTACTCCTGATGTTATTAAAGAATTTAGAGAAATTGAGCAAGAATTAAGACAGCTTCGTCGCCACCAAGAAACAGCTGCTTGGCAAAGATGCCGCCCCTTTATTCTTGGGGATGGTGATAAGAACACATCCTATTTTCATACAAAAGCCTCCAATCGTAGACGTCGCAATTTGCTTAAGGGTTTAGAGGATACTAATGGGGTCAAGCATAAAAGTGTAGAAGGAATGACTGCTGTGGTTCTTGATTATTTTTCTAATCTTTTTACTAGCTCTCGCCCAGAGATCACTATTGATAATGTTAGTTTTATGGAGCATAGGCTTACGGATGATATGATTGAGTCTCTTTCCCGTCCTTATTCACGTTCTGAGATAGAGGAGGCCTTGGCTGATATGCATCCGTGCAAATCTCCGGGGCCCGATGGCTTTCCCGCTTTGTTCTATAAGCGATATTGGGATATGATTGGGGACGATATTTGTGACATTGTGTTGGGTTTTTTTTGAGACTGGGTATATGCCACCTGAGTTGAATTTTACGTACGTGGTCTTAATTCCGAAAACAAAGAATCCTACAAAGATGAAAGATCTTCGCCCAATTAGCCTGTGCAACGTATCGTACAAATTGATATCAAAAGTTTTGGCCAACCGTTTAAAGATTATCCTTCCGAACATTATAGATGAGAACCAAAGCGCTTTTGTTCCCGGACGATTAATTACGGATAATATCTTACTTTCCTCGGAGGTCTTCCACCATATGCGTACGAATCATGCTAGAAAGCGAGGATTTATGGCCCTTAAGCTCGATATGAGCAAGGCCTATGATAGAATTGAGTGGGACTTTTTGGCATGTGTGATGATTAAGATGGGATTCCTGGCCCTTTGGATCGATAGGGTTATGACTTGTGTTACTTCAGTGCGTTACTCTTTTTTAATTAATGGGGTTGCGTCTGAGGTTTTGGTTCCTAACCGGGGTTTACGTCAAGGCGATCCTATATCCCCATATTTATTTCTCTTGTGTGCGGAGGGCCTTGGAAATTCGTTAAAAAAGGCCCATCAGGATAAGTCTCTTCATGGAATTTCTATATCTCGTCGTGCTCCTATTATTTCCCATTTATTTTTTGCTGACGATAGTATTATTTTTGCCAGGGCAAACGAGGGGGAGGCAAACGCTATTCTTGGAATTCTTCGGTCTAATGAGCGGCTGTCGGGTCAGATGGTCAATGTCGACAAATGCGAGGTTTCTTTTAGTGGGGGCCTTGCGTCTCATATTCGTCACAGGGTCAGTGCGGTTCTTGGATTTCAAGAAGTGTCGAGCCATGATAAATATTTGGGTCTTCCGACTCTTTTTAAGCGCTCCAAAAAATTGTCATTTTCCACTATTAAAGATCGGATTTGGAATAAACTTAAAGGGTGGAAGGAGAAATTGCTCTCCAAAGCGGGAAAAGAGATTCTAATTAAGGCGGTTGCCCAAGCCATTCCCACTTATGCTATGAGCTGTTTTAGGCTCCCATCATCTTTTTGTGACGATGTGGAACGGGTGATTCGTAATTTTTGGTGGGGTTCGTCAAATTCGGCAAAAGGCATTCATTGGAAAGCTTGGCGAGATTTATGTCGGCCTAAATGCGAAGGTGGTCTTGGATTTCGGGACTTAAAAACATTTAATAGTGCTCTCTTGGCAAAACAGTTGTGGAGGATCCATTGCTTTCCGTCCTCTCTTTTGGCCCAATCTTTAAAGGCCCGCTATTTTCCTAATTCCACTATTTGGGAGGCTCCTTTGGGCCCAAATTCTAGCTATTCTTGGAGAAGCATCCTTAGTTCGAGGGCTATTTTGGATCTTGGAGTTAGGTGGAAAGTGAGTAATGGCACGTCTATAAAGATTTGGAAAGACGCTTGGCTTGGGGGGAATGGGACCGGCAAAATTATTTCACATAGTCGCCTTTTGGATCTGGAGGCGGTGGTGGCATCTTTGATCGATCATGATAGGAAGCAATGGAGGCGTGATATTATTTCTACCAATTTTATTCCTATGGATGTTGAGCGGATTCTTAATACCCCGATTCGAGTGGCTTTGGGTCCGGACACCCGTGAATGGATTGCTAGTAAAGATGGGCTTTTTCGTGTTCGTGATGCGTACTCCTTGGCCATGAGTCATAGTTCGTATGGCAATTGTTCTTTGGGATTTGACCCCATTTGGAATAAAATGTGGAAATTTCATATTCACCCGAAGGCGAAAATTTTTCTATGGCGAGCTTTATGGGATATTCTCCCACACGGCGTAAATCTTATGAAAAAGGGAGTGGCGGTGGATGGCTTGTGTATTCGGTGTGGGGCGCCGGAAAATAATATTCATGTGCTTCGGGATTGTCCATGGGCTAGGAAGGTTTGGAAGAAATTGCTTCTTGATAGCGATTTCCCTCCCGAATTTGTATCTATTCGGGAATGGTTTGGTTTAATCTTGCAAAATAAAGATTGTATAATTTTGTCGAATTATTTGTTATGATTCTTTGGCAAATTTGGAGTGCGCGCAATGATCTTATTTTTGAAAAACTCCAAATTTCGCCGGATATTTGCTTTTCGAATTCTAATGATCTTTTGTTGGATTATAGGAAAGCTAATGCTAAGGACAATTCGGCCCACATTGCTCGTGCTAAAGCTTCGTGGATTCCCCCTCCGACTGGCCAGATTAAAATAAACGTTGATGCAGCTATCAATGAGAAGGAGGAGCGTTTCGGGATCGGGGTGGTTGCTAGAGATGCGGATGGAGCGGTTATATTGGCAGCAGCAAAAACGGCATGGCCTTTACTTGACGTGGAACGGGCCGAAATTGAGGCGGTCCAATGGGCCATAGAGCTTGCTAAGCAATATCATTGGGCTAATTTTTCCATTGAAGGGGATGCCCAAACGGTTATTCATGCATTGCAAGGGAAAATCAAGCGTGCGTTTCATAATCAAATTCTTGTGGACAACATTTTAGAGGCTATTGTGGGTCCCGTTACCTTTTCTTTTAGTTTCTGTTATAGAGAGGCCAATAGAGTTGCCCACCGGTTGGCTAAAAGTGCCGCCTCTACTTTTTGTTCCAATGTATGGTTCGATAATGGCCCATCGTGGCTCGATGATTTTGTACGTTTTGATATGAGGAAGTATTAATATCTCTTGTTTCGATTTTCAAAAAAAAAAAAAATTGAATATATTAATAGTTAAAATTGATATATAATTTAACAATAATGTTTTATAATCTAACTCAATTTTGAACTTATTATCTTCAATTATGGTTTTAAAAATAAGTATTCATATTGTATAGACATATTATATAGCATTTAGTTAAAATTTAATATGTTAATAGTAAAATTGTGACACATAAATTGGCAATTGATGTTTTGTTTAACTCAATTTTGAACTTATAATATTCAATTATCAATTTAAAGATAACTATTAAAATTGAATAGAGTTATTGCAACGCATCATCATCATCATCATCATCGTCATACCTAGTGTATCTCGCTCATAGACATTGTAGTTAGGGACTAGGGAGGGAAGATATACAACAACTCATACCCATACAGGAGAGTGCGATCAATGAGTCCCTCGACTCAAAATAAGTTCAAATTAAATACGTTAGAATTAAAATTGAGATATGTAAATTGACATTAAATCTTCATTTGCATCTCTTCGTAATGTCTGTATGTCATTTTCATGTAAAATTCATTCATTAAATCCTTCATTAGAGAGATTTTTGGAGTTTTACAGATAAAATATCGATTTTCATGATAATTTCTAGTAGATTTTAAGAGATTTGTAAATAATTGAATGTGCGAATCTTCACCATGTTGAAATCATTCATTAAATCCTCTATTAGAGAGATGTTTGGAGTTTGAAGATGAACTGTTGGTTTTTTAAATGATTTCTTGAAGATTTCTATAGATTTTGTAAAAAAAAAATTGGATGTGCAAATCTTTTTGATTTTGTTTGCTAAATGTCGAATTGGAGTTTGGCAGTTTGAAAATCAAATTTAGTAATATCGTTTTCGAAAATAGTAGTTTTACATTTCTTCTTTTTCTTTTTTTTCCTTAAAACTGTTAATGAAGATTGGGTTGAGAGGTAGATGGACCGTCTCATATTGAGACGGTCTCGGCCAATACTAGCTGTCACATTTAAAACTCTCTCCGAAACAATTTAGTTGTCACATTTTCTTATTTGGCATATTAATATCAATTGTCCCATTTTATTTTTTTCATTTTTTTTTTACCTAAATATCCTTAGTTCACACACGTAATTATGAATATACCCCCGTAAACCATACTTACCCAAACTGATTAATTAAATAACCCTTCACTAATAATCTTAATTATTCCCTCTCTTTTTAAATCAACCCACCTATACTCTTTAGTTGAATATCTGAAACCCTAACTCTCCTTCTCTCATCTTCATATTCAACGTCCTCCCTCATCTTGTCTTATTCAAAGATCTTCATCTTCATACCCATTCATAATGTATAACTTTTATCATCTTCATCTTCATTTTCTTTTCCACCGTCTCCCTTCCTCTCTCTCTCACTCTTTTCTCGTTTTACTGATTTTCGTTTTAGGGGTTTTTTAGATATGGTTTTGTTCTTTACTTTTCTGGGTTTTTCGAACATGGCGTCACCAAGAGCTTGTCTTTTTTGGTTGTCTTCGTCCCAAGAAAATGATCCTACAATTGGAGATCCTAACCCATGGTTCGACTTCTACAATTGCCTACCTCCATCTCCTACGAGTTCTTTTAAAACGGATCCTAATTGGGAAAGAAGAATAACTTCTGAAGATGAAGAAATTCAGGGAATGTTTCATTTACCAGTAGATCTGCAAGATCCATACATTGAGAACTTGTTCCCTTCTTCAGATGAAGAATCGATGGATGATGATGATTTGGTGTCTGGCTTTGATGTTCGAGGCTATTTTCTCGTATGGATACATCTTTCCTCTTTGACTAATGATGATTTTGTTTAGGTAGGGTGATGGGATGGGGATGTCTCGTGGTCGGGTTTTGTTTTTGGTGCCCTATGATTTGTTTGTGGGGGTAATAGTTGAAGAGCGATATAGAACTCGTGCAATGCACGAATTTATGAGGTATTATTGATTATATATATATATATGATAAGATATAGATAAGTATATAGATATATATATATAGATATATATATTAATATCTATATATATATAATATATATCTATATAATATATTTGGTATAAACTTCAAGGATAATGCAATATATGTTATTTATATTTAAATTATCTATACTGAATTTTAAAAACCAAAATATTAGATATTGATTTTTTAAGGTTTTTTATCTAATCATCTTTTTTTCATGTAATAAATATATCAAAGTTTAGATTAGATATAAAATTTCTAATATTATACTCCATAGTATACCTAATTTAGCTATAAAATTTAAAAAAAAACTAAAATTCCTAAATTACGTAAATATTGCCATTAAATCAATTATCATCACTAAATAATTGTATTTACCATGCCTCCTCAGAAAATGACACATGGAAATTTCCAACACTTGGATAGTATTGTATGATATTATAGCTACAAAATCCCTAGATCCATTGATTTTGCCACCACTCTAGGGTTTTCAGTTCATAAGCCACCAAACTTAATGTTTAGGAGGCTATGTTCTTACCAGATTTAGGAGGCAAAACTATAGGATTTAAGTTATCTGTGATGAGTGCAATTTGTTCTTTGAGATGAATTTTTTTTGATTTATTTTGAAGCCATCAATAAATTGTTGAATCTGACATTTCCATCTAAACGTTTACGGTTAAACAACTTCAAAATTTAATTTCTACATCGTGTTTAAACCTAAACATTTGCGTAACAAAGTAACCCAAACATATTTATACCAAACATATTCATATTCTAATTTTATACCAAACATATTCTAATTTTATACCAAACATATTCATATAATTCACACATCAATATACATATTTATACCAAACGTATTCAATTCATTCTTAATATTTCAATTCATATTCTAATTTTATACTTCACACATCAATAATTAAAGCCCTAAAACACAATGAACTTGAACACTTAAAATCAAAATAATACCTTGAAATTTCGTGGGTTTAGATATGAGTAACTTCAATTGGGTTTTGTAACCTTTACAATGTAAAACAAAATCAATATTAGTATAAAAAAACTAAGTCCTAAAACACAATGAACAAAATCAAAATTATACCTTGAAAGTGGGTTGAAAGCTTGAAGAACAGTGGGTCGAACTTCTTTGGTGAAGATGAAAAGCAATGAAAGCAAATGAAATACACAGTGGGTCGAAACTTCTTTGGTCGAACTTCAATTGGGTTTTTGTGAAGATGAAAGCAAATGAGGTTTTTGAGAAGAACAGTGGGTCGAAATCGAAGATGAAGAACAGTACTGGGTCGAACAATGAAAGCAAAGGAAAAGCAAAGGAAATCGAAGATGAAGAATTTCGAAGGCAGCAAGGAAGAAGATTGAAGAGGAACAACAATGGCGTTTTTTATTTGAGAGTATGAGTACAGGAAATCAAAGATGAAGAATTTCGAAGGCAGCAAAGGAACAATGAAAGCAAAGGAAATGTTTGAGAGTATGAGTACAGGAAGCGTTTTTGGGATGAATAGAACAGTATAGGGCAAAAAATGAATGTTAAAAATTATTAATTAGAGGGCGGTTTTTTATTTGTTGCGGTCAGCCTAAGGAACCGCAGCTTTTGACATAAAAATGAACGTTAAGAGTTATTTGCTGCGGTCATTTGAAAAAACCGCAGCTTTTAATAATTTTTTTTTTTGCCTAATTTTTCAACCATTAATTGCTGCGTATGAATTAAACCGCAGAAAATGTAATTTTTTCCACTAGTGTATACTCATGTCTGTCCTATTTACATGTTACTGGTGTTCATGCTGGTGCTGCTTCTGTTGATGTAAATGGATTTGGTATTTGTATTGTTGTTTCCTTTGTTGGTGTTGTTGCTTCATTTGTAGCTGGAATATATATCGCTTCTCTTGCTTGTGCTGGTAATATTGTTTGTGGTGTTGCTGTTGGTTCTGTGGTTACTGTTGTCTGTGGTGTTGCTATTGGTTCCGTGGATGCTTTTGTTGGTGGTGTTGCTGTTGGTTCTATGGATGTTGTTGGTAAATGATGTTGATGAAAAAATGGTTCATCTTCGATCTCTAAGTAAAATAAAATGACTTCAAATGTAATTTCATCCACCTTTGTGTCCAAATAACGTTTTACCTCATAAATAATTTCCTTTTGTACCCCCAAACAATGTGTGGGTCTCCCTTCCCTCGCAAGCTTTGATTTGTTCATGTGTGGAATGTGATAATCTATACAACCTAGGTTCTTAATAACCTCAACTTAACATGATTGTAGTGTGAAGCATACATACTTCAATGCATTTGGAAGTAGATTGTTAAGTGCTGCACTCACTGCCCTCACTAACTGTGCATAGTTCTATGTTGATTTTTGATGTTGTGAAGATTGTATTGACCTAAATAACCCTAAGTCAAGCACATTCATATCTGGTGAGTTAGAAGGTTTTTGCACTAAGTGGAAGCTGAATCCATCAAGTGTTGCCGCCTCTCTAAACACATCATCATCATCTAAAATGTGTGGCCTAGCGTTGTCCTATTGAATGAATATTGTTTTGCTTGAATATGTTGGCCATTTATATTTAATTGTGTAATAGAATGTTTCTGTTACTTAAGAATTCTGCCCAAAATGCACTTTAAAAGACACTAACAAAGATCAAACAAACAATATAGGGAAGTGTTCGAGCCACTCCCAAGCTCCTCAAAGAATATTACCTCTTTATTGATTATTTGACAAAACTTACAAATGATTAGAATGTCCCTATATATAGGTACGGGACTTTATGATTACATCACTTTATCCTAGGTATGGGACACACAAGATATAAGGCCCTTACAATTTATTTATTTTTAATTAAACGCTACCCGTTCTAATTAAACACTACCCGCACTTTTCTTGGCCCGTTTCCTTTGGTACGTGATTAAGACCGGTTTAGCCGGTTGCCTATGTGTTACAATACCCCCCGCTAAGACTTTCACCTTGTCCTCAAGGTGAGTGTAGAAACGTATAGAGACAATGAAGTGTAACAAGAGGGGGGGTGAATTGTTACTTGTTCTCTTTAGAGTATTTTCGCCCTTTTCTTGCGGAATTTGAATAGAGAAAATACTCAAAACAAAATAAAAGAAAACTTTAAAGAAACACAAAGAATTTAACGTGGGAACAAGAACCACGACCCTCTAGGGATTTCGATTCTCTATTATTTTATGTAATTTAATTCTCTATTACATAAAATACATATCTCCTTCTCTTTCTCTTCTTCTTTCTCGATTTCTTTCTTGTTCCTTCTCTCGATTCGCCTTCTCTTTCTCTCTTCTCTTTCTCTCTTCTCTTTCTCACTTCCCCCTTAGACTTACCCAAGTCTAATTACAAAATTCTCTCAAAAAACCCATACAAGATAAATTCTCTAAATTGGATGAACAAACAAAGATAGCACAAGGAAAAATTTAGGAATTAATTTTCGGTTTAGAACACTCAAAAATTTCCTTTTCTTGATTCTTGAATCTCACGAAAATGGGCACAAGTTTTCGGAAATACTTTTCTCTCAATGTTGATCACCAAGGGAGCACTCGAATGATAAGAGTGATTATTTTTCTCCCTTGATCTCCATAGGAGAATTCTAAAGATTTTTCATGAATATTTCTCTCCTTGTTGATCACCAAATGTTTGTGCCGGTTAGAAAAATGCTTTTATAATCATTTTAGAACAAGTTATGCCATAAACCCATTATCTAAAGATAAGGGATTAGTGGGCATTGACCGTGAGAAGGAAATAACTTCCTTGGTGGTTATTCAAAGTCTAACTTTGACTCTAGCTAAAAATAGCCATTTTCAAGAGACTTTTTAGGAGTTAGTTATTTTAATTCTTAGATTAATTCCTTGTGCTTTCTTGTTTATTAACCGTACAACAAAACTAAAATATAGAAAAATTAACTTAAGACTTTTTCTAAATAATTTTGTTGACTTCTTCTCTGATCGGATTCTGGAGGAACAACGTACTGTCTCTATCTGCAACGTTCATCAGTTTATCAATATCAGGAACAGTAGTCTTGGATTCTACTTTTGACTTCCTCATTGACCTTCTCTACTGACTTTGACTTTGTTGACTTTGACTTTGACTTGTACGATTCCCATTGACTAATCCTTAGGTACCATCGACGATTACAATAATCGGATATTTGACCTACAAAACAATCTCTACAAATATTTTGTTTGTTTATAATTTGTTAAGTCATCATCAAAACTCAAATGGGCCAACAAATTCCCCCTTTTTGATGATGACAAACTTATAAACAAACTTTGTTAAGAGAAAGAGTAAAACTAATGACTTTGAACATGTTAGAGATTAAACACAAGTTCAAACATATTTAGTAAATTAAATCGTTACAAATAATTTACCAAATTCTAAAGCAAGCATATTACTCTAAAATATTTTTGGCGAAAATCATGTGATTAAGCATGACTTCAAATTTTTAATTTTAAAACAAAACAAAACATAAACATAAATACCAAAAAAAACATATAAATCAAAAACATAATAATTAAAAAGAAACTTAAAGACATAAAATTAAAAATTAAGAGACACAACAAATCAAGTAAGTCTAATTAAGTAATTCAAGATAAGTGTCAAAGATAAACAAAGTGATATTCAATATAACTCATGTCAAACAACAATTAACCAATTTTTCATATAAACCAAACATAAGCAAAACAGTAAGTCAATATATTCTTGTTTGGCTATAGCTACTCTTCCCTCTTAAATATATCAAACAGTAAGAAACTAAGTGTTATGAAGTAAACCAAGAATAGAGAATCAATTATCCAAAGACTAAGCAAAAACGTAAGCATCACAAGCATTCACAAAAGTTTGTTTGCTATTCTTCCCCCTTTTGGCATCAATCAAAAAGTAGGGATATGAATCAAATCACAGCTCTAAGGCAAGCGTTAGACAAATTAAGATAGTAAGCAGCAAACTAAGAAAATAAATGCCCAAACATAAATCGAGAAAGCATGCAAGCAAACATATTAGACCATGGGATAAGAAAATAAGGATGAAATAAAGATTAGTAGCATAAAATGTGGGTCAGTAGCATAAGCATAAAAGAAATAGTCTTGTACCCCAGCAGGTACTTTGAACAAAAACAACAAAAGAAAATATTGTTTAGAAATACAGACGGTGTGGCCAACAAATCATCAAATTTTTAAATGAAAATAGAAGCAGGAAGGATCAGGCAGCAGTCTCTTCATCAACAAATTCAGTTTGAACCTCCACTGTGTCGAGCTTTGCACCAAGACGTGTTTCCATGTCGGTGAGTTGCTCAGCAATGGTGGATAGGGAGGCACGAACTTCACTTTGGAAAGCACAAAGTTGAGACTGCAGGACATCAAATTTACCAAGTATAAGATCAATAGGAGTTGGAGGAAAAGGTGAGTCCTCCCTAGCAAAACCAGTAGGTGTAGGTGAAGTGGGAATGGGTGATGGTGGTGATGATCGAATGTCAACTGGTGTGGGTGAAGCTGGTTTTGGTGAAGGTGGGGCATCATCAGTTTGTTTGGTAGGATGACTGGACGTGGCTTCATCCTTACCAACCTTAGCTTTTGAAGCAAGCCTCCTACTCTTCCTTGGAGCGATTGTAGAATCCTCCTTTATGGGCTTAGAGACCTCCTCATCACTTGAACTTGAGTCATCCTCCTCAAGTTCCTCCTGTGAAGCTTCCCCCTCAGAAGGAGCTTCCTCCTTATCCTTATTCACCTCTGCCTCTTTAGCACTGGCAGAGGGAACAGCACCTTGATCCTCCTTTTTCTTTTCTTTCTTTTCTTCTTCCTCAACCTCCTCTTCAACTTCCTCTTCATCAGACACGACCTCCTCAACATCTGTGAGGTCCTCTAAAATTCCCTTTTCATTAACAGTTAAATGCAAATTTTTAAGGCACTTAGCGCCTATTTGATTGTTTGTGGACATCGGGAAATGAAGACCCTCAAGCGGTACACCGAACTTCTTAAAAATACATGTTAACAACCCTCCATAACCAATCATAAGACCCTTCTCAACACACTCAGATAAGTGTGACACCATTAAGGACGGAAAATTTATTTTAATATGGTTAGCCATGCAATAGATCAACGTAGCATCGCGTAAATTTACTTCACTCCGCTTAGAGTTGCGGGGCAAAATAAATCTACGAGCGATGTTGTACAGCAATTTGTGTAATGGAGACAACGACATGTGACTAAATCTTTTCTTTTCCTCCTGACCAAGAAATTTTAAGACTGTTTTCTCAGTAATACCCGAAAAGACAATTTTTGACCCTACAAAATAAGTGTCAAAACCAACTGTAGGAACCTCAAACCATTCGCCAATCATCAAACTACTGAACTCAATTTTAATTTCTTTGACAACACTGGAGCAGACACCATTTTCTATAGAAAAGTTTTTAATAAACTCACGCATCAAATTGGGGTATATGTGGTTGCATGAGTAATCGTACATAAGCTTTTCCCAACCCTGATTTTCTAAAATGGCATGAAATTGGGGAAAGAAGGTAGAATCATACCAATATTTGTCAAGTCCAAAGCCGACTGACATTTCCTTAGCTACCTCTTCCGCACTATCAGGATCTATGCGCTTGCTCCGTTTAGGTGGTTTGGATGAAGAAGCACTTTTAGGGGTTCCACGGGTTCGTTTTTCACCGGCATGCATGGGTTGTTTTGGTGTATTGGTCTTGGATGGTTCTTGTGAAGATGAAGGTGGAATGTCAGGATATATCACTTGTAATGGCTTGGGTTGTGTTGATTTCGGCATTTTCTTGCTTGAAGATGAGGATTTTGGAGTTTTCATGATGAAGGTGAGAGAAATTAGGGATTTGAGAAGGAGGAGTGTGTTTAATGGTTGACGGTTTGGCAAAAGTAGTACAAGTAAGGTAGATGTGAGTGATGGATGGGACAAATGAGTGTAAGGGTTATAAAGGTGTGAAGTGACGGTTATGGAAAGAAAGTACTACTTCTTGAAACGGTTTTAGTGTATGAACCGTGTGAGGTAACGAAAAGTTTACGTGAAAGTTCGTTGAATAGTCGATTAAGATAACTACTTTCCGAAACACCTCGATGATCCGTCTTCCATTTTATAAAATAATGTTGGTTCACCGAAAAGAAAATAAAATAAAGAAAATGCTGGAATTTGTGGAAAATAAAATATTTTTGTATTTTTCGAAAATAGTTTATAATATGTGGGTAATAAAATATATAATATAAAATAAATTATGCTACTCGGTCTAATTAGTTCAAACATGCAAGCAATCAAGATAAAGTTTAAGACATAAATTTAAATAGAAGCATACCCAAATCTCGCAATGATTGAGTGAACAATCTTGGTTGTTGTGGTTGATTGAACCCTTCCGATTTTTCAAGATGTTTTGAGGAGGAATACTAGTAATTAAACGTTAGTGAAGCTTGATCATACCTAGCTCCAACCTCATCTTTTCAAATTGTTCTCTTGGAAGCGGTTTGGTCATAATATCTGCAACTTGTTCACTAGTATTGACATGTTTAACAATAATATTTTTAAGCTCTACGTTATCCTTAAGGAAATGATGTCTAATATGAATATGTTTAACTCTAGAATGATGCACCGGATCTTTAGAAATACAAATAGCACTAGTATTATCACAATAAATAGGAACACATTCAAATTTAATACCAAAATCTCTTAGCTGTTGTTTAATCCAGAGCATTTGGGAACAGCAGGCTGCTGCTGCTACATATTCAGCTTCTGCCGTGGATAAAGCTACTGTGTTCTGTTTCTTGGAACTCCATGATACCAAACAAGATCCAAGAAACTGTACCATTCCTGAAGTGCTTTTTCTATTTACAAGATCACCTGCGTAATCTGCATCACTATACCCTTTCAAGTCATAGACATCACTTTTAGGATAAAATAAGGATAAGTCATCTGTTCCCTTTAGATATCTAAGAATTCTTTTAACTGCCGTATAATGTGATTCTTTAGGATTTGATTGAAATCTAGCACACAAGCCAACACTAAAGGATATATCGGGTCTACTAGCTGTTAGATACAGTAGTGATCCTATCATGCCTCTATACATCGTTTGGTCAACATTAATTCCGTTAGAGTCTTCATCTAACCTAATGTTAGTGGCCATGGGTGTATGGTTTGTTTTAGCATTATCTAGTCCATATTTCTTTAGAAGTTCTTTTATATATTTTTGTTGATGAATAAAGATACCGTTAGCAGTTTGTTTAATTTGCAAACCAAGGAAGAAATTTAATTCTCCCATCATACTCATTTCAAACTCATTACTCATTAGGTCAGCAAATTCCTTACATAACGATTCATTTGTAGCACCAAAAATAATATCATCAACATATATTTGAACAACTAATATATTCGAGCCTTTATTCTTAAAGAATAAGGTTTTATCAATTTTACCACGTATGAACTTATTTTCAATCAAAAACTTAGATAATCTCTCGTACCATTGTCTAGGTGCCTGTTTTAGCCCATAAAGAGCTTTATCAAGCTTGTAGACGTGATCCGGAGAAATTGGGTTTTCAAAGCCAGGTGGTTGTTCCACATACACATCTTCTTCTAGAAACCCATTTAAGAATGCACATTTTACGTCCATTTGATATAATTTAAAATTCATGAAAGCAGCAAATGAAATAAGAATTCTAATAGCTTCTAATCTAGCTACGGGAGCAAAAGTTTCAGTATAGTCAATACCTTCCTGTTGATTATAACCTTTTACCACCAACCTTGCTTTGTTTCTAACGATTATGCCGTGTTCATCCAGCTTGTTCCTGAATACCCATTTAAGTCCAATAATCTTCTTGTTCTTTGGTTTTGCTTCTAAGTGCCACACTTTGTTTCTTTCAAACTCGTTTAATTCATCTTGCATAGCTACCACCCAATCCGAATCTTGCAAAGCTTCTACATGATTCTTGGGTTCCATAGTTGATAGAAAAGCAAAGTGTGCACAAAAGTTTCTCATTTGTCCCCTTGTTTGCGTGCCTTTGTTCATGTCACTTATAATCAATTCTAGTGGATGTGACTTATGATGTTTCCACGGTCTTGGAACAAAGTCTCTGGTGGGGACAGATGTGGAAGCTGGTTCACTGACTTATGATGTTTGAATTTCTGGATTAGGAACTGCAGGCTGTTCCTGATCTGCCTGTGGTTCCTGTTCTTGATTTTGTTCAACATTCTGACCTTGTTGCTGTTCTACTGAATCTTGCTCCTTGTGTATATTTTCATCATCTTCCAGATCCGCAAGACCTATCTTAAAATCACTTGTTTCTTGTTCACTTGTCATAAAGTTAGTCTCATCAAATATAATGTGAACAGATTCTTCAACACACATTGTTTTCTTATTGTAAACTCTATATGCTTTACTATGAGATGAATAGCCAAGAAATACTGCTTCATCACTTCTTTCATCAAATTTACCTAAATTTCGTTTTCCATTAACATGCACAAAACATCGACATCCAAAGACTCGAAAATATGAAATATTAGGTTTAATTCCTTTAAATAATTCGTAGGGGGTCTTAGAAGTGATTGGTCTTATTAAAACTCGGTTTAATATATAACAAGCAGTATTGACGGCTTCGGCCCAAAAATTTCTAGGTAAACCACTAGCAATTAACATAGTTCTAGCCATTTCTTCTAATGTTCTATTCTTTCGTTCAACAACACCATTTTGTTGTGGTGTTCTAGGCGCGGAGAAATTATGACTTAAACCATGCTCATTACAATAATCCATAAACTTTGAATTTTCAAATTCTTTACCATGATCCGATCTTATGTGGACTAGTTGATTGTTACTAGATTTCTGAATTTTAGTAGCGAATGCAACAAATTCATCAAAAGCCTCATCTTTGCTAGATAAGAATAAAGTCCATGTAAATCTACTGTAATCATCAACTATAACAAAAACATATCGCTTACCGCTGCGACTTTGGATTCTCATAGGTCCACAAAGATCCATATGAATTAATTCAAGTGGTTTTGATGTGGTCACGACATTTTTAGTTTTAAAGGATGACCTTGCATGTTTTCCTTTGGCACAAGGATCACATACTTCATTCTTTTGAAATTTTAGGGACGGTAATCCTCTTACTAAGTCTTTAGTACGTAAAGTATTAAGCAATGAAAAACTAGCATGACCTAATCTTTTATGCCAAAGTAGAGGGTCATCTTCTATAACACTCAGACATGTTAAACTGGTTTTAGGAATAGTGTGCAGGTCCACCACATAGGTGTTCCCTTTTCTAATTCCTTCCAGAATGATGTCACCTGTGTCGTTCCTAGAAATCATGCACTTCTCAGAAGTAAAGTTTACAGAGTTACCTTTATCACAAAATTGAGAAATACTTAATAGGTTGTGTTTCAAATTCTCGACCAAAAATACGTTATCTATAGCGTGGGAGCTTGACCTTCCTACCTTGCCTTTTGCAATGATTTCACCTTTCATATTGTCGCCAAAGGTCACAGTTCCTCCATCATAGGCTTCTAGTGAGAGAAATTTTGATCTATCGCCTGTCATGTGCTTGGAACAGCCACTGTCGAGATACCATGAGCTGTTCCCCCTCACTAAAACCTGCAAAACGAACTTAGTTGTTAGAGGGTGGAACCCAGCCATCCTTGGGTTCCGTGTCGATTAAACAGGAATTAAATTTCTTAATCCAAACTCTATCGACGTATATTTGGTTCGTTTTGTTGTGCTGTTCCCTTTTTAAACATTTATGTTTCAGGTGCCCGGTTTTGCCACAAAAGGAACAGACTTTGTTACTTGGGAGATCAACATAGACCTTTTTCTTTTTGTCATTTTTATCATATCCTAGACCTTCGGTTCCTTTAGTTCTAGCATTAAGAATCCATTTGGGAACTTCTCTAGTTTTCCCTTTATCTCTTGAATTTAATTCAAGCTTAAGACGATCGTTTTCTTTTAAGGCGGATTCTAGATCGGATTTCATTTGGAAGAGTACCCATTGAATTTCTTTCTTAGTCTCATAATCTACTTCCATATCAAATTGCTCTAATTGATTCAATTCAATATTTAACATGATGTTTTCTTCTTTAACTTTTTCTAAGGCTTCTTTTAACATCACATTATTATCAAGCAATTCAAAGAATCGATTTTGCACATCGGATCTAAATGAGTTAAGGTAGGATATTTGGTCTTTACATGCTTTAAGGTCTTTTTCAGTTTTGAGAGTGATGGCGGTTTGTTTTTCTAAATTTTCGTGAGATTCTAAAATCATTTTAACTAATCTATGTTTGTCCAATTTAAACAAATAATCAGAAAATGGATCAGGAGACAGTACCTCTTTTCCTTTAGATGTATCGTCATGAGTAGCCATGAGACAGAGGTTAGCTACCTCTTCTTCTTCCTCGGGGGCTTCAGTTTCGGTTTCACTTTCGGACTCTCCCCATGCAGCTATCATGGCTTTGCGGAAATCGGTTTTGTTGAAATTTCCCTTTGTTGGTTGTCTTCCTGTTTCTCTTGCTTTCCCTTTAGCTTTCTCGTCCTTCCATAGTGGGCATTCCTTTATGAAGTGCTCGGTACTTCCACATTTGTGGCATTCATAAGTTTTGGATTTAGAAGTTCCTTTTTCTTTGTAGTTTCTTTGATTTTTATATCTATTGTTCCTGAAGAACTTCTTGAATCTACGTACCAGCATTGCTGCCTCTTCCTCATCAGTTTCTGAATTTTCTTGATCGTCTGCTGTCAGAGCCAAACCTTTGTTCCTGGAACTGTCAGCTGTTCCCAGATGTAATTCATGAGTCATCAGGGAACCAGCCAACTCTTCCAGATTAAACTTTGTAAAATCTTTATATTCTTGAATGGCTGTGACCTTTGCTCTCCAACGATCATCTTGAGGTAGGCTTCTTAGGATCTTTCGCACTTGTTCATCGGATGGAATAAGCCTTCCAAGAGAGACTAACTCATTTGTGATGTTCGTAAACCTAGTAAACATTTCTTGAATGCTTTCTTTAGGTTCCATAACAAATCTTTCATATTTGGACATGAGTAAGTCAATCTTGGAACGCTTGACTTCGCTTGTACCTTCATGGGTAACTTCCAGCAGATCCCAAATTTGTTTTGCTGATTTGCAACCCATAATGCGATTGTGTTCATTAGGACCAAGCCCACAATGAAGTAATTTAATAGCAAGAGCATTCATTTCCATCTTTTGAAAATCTTCTTTCTCATATTCTGTGATTGGTTTGGGAACAGTCTCGTTGATGGAGTTGGTCGTAGTTACCTCAAAATCTCCAACTTCGATGACTCTCCAAACTTGATAGTTTTCGGCTTTGATGAAGATCTCCATCCTGTTTTTCCAATAGGTATAGAATTTGCCATCGAACATTGGTGGTCTCTGAGTAGAGTACCCTTCTTCCATACGTTCGTTCATTTTCATCATCTCTAAAGCACCAAGATACGGCTCTCAGGGTTTCCTGATTTAATGAGGAACAGGGCTCTGATACCAATTGTAGAAACGTATAGAGACAATGAAGTGTAACAAGAGGGGGGGGGTGAATTGTTACTTGTTCTCTTTAGAGTATTTTCGCCCTTTTCTTGCGGAATTTGAATAGAGAAAATACTCAAAACAAAATAAAAGAAAACTTTAAAGAAACACAAAGAATTTAACGTGGGAACAAGAACCACGACCCTCTAGGGATTTCGATTCTCTATTATTTTATGTAATTTAATTCTCTATTACATAAAATACATTTCTCCTTCTCTTTCTCTTCTTCTTTCTCGATTTCTTTCTTGTTCCTTCTCTCGATTCTCCTTCTCTTTCTCTCTTCTCTTTCTCTCTTCTCTTTCTCACTTCCCCCTTAGACTTACCCAAGTCTAATTACAAAATTCTCTCAAAAAACCCATACAAGATAAATTCTCTAAATTGGATGAACAAACAAAGATAGCATAAGGAAAAATTTAGGAATTAATTTTCGGTTTAGAACACTCAAAAATTTCCTTTTCTTGATTCTTGAATCTCACGAAAATGGGCACAAGTTTTCGGAAATACTTTTCTCTCAATGTTGATCACCAAGGGAGCACTCGAATGATAAGAGTGATTATTTTTCTCCCTTGATCTCCATAGGAGAATTCTAAAGATTTTTCATGAATATTTCTCTCCTTGTTGATCACCAAATGTTTGTGCCGGTTAGAAAAATGCTTTTATAATCATTTTAGAACAAGTTATGCCATAAACCCATTATCTAAAGATAAGGGATTAGTGGGCATTGACCGTGAGAAGGAAATAACTTCCTTGGTGGTTATTCAAAGTCTAACTTTGACTCTAGCTAAAAATAGCCATTTTCAAGAGACTTTTTAGGAGTTAGTTATTTTAATTCTTAGATTAATTCCTTGTGCTTTCTTGTTTATTAACCGTACAACAAAACTAAAATATAGAAAAATTAACTTAAGACTTTTTCTAAATAATTTTGTTGACTTCTTCTCTGACCGGATTCTGGAGGAACAACGTACTGTCTCTATCTGCAACGTTCATCAGTTTATCAATATCAGGAACAGTAGTCTTGGATTCTACTTTTGACTTCCTCATTGACCTTCTCTACTGACTTTGACTTTGTTGACTTTGACTTTGACTTGTACGATTCCCATTGACTAATCCTTAGGTACCATCGACGATTACAATAATCGGATATTTGACCTACAAAACAATCTCTACAAATATTTTGTTTGTTTATAATTTGTTAAGTCATCATCAAAACTCAAATGGGCCAACAGTGAGCAAGGGGATATGTATCAAAAAATGACTTGCGATCCTCCCAAGTAGCATTCGTGGGGTTCAAACCCTCCCAAGCAACCAAAACTTCGGATCCGGTAGAAGACTTCCGTAACTCTAGAATATCCTGTGGCTGGGCGCTGAATTCCATTTCATCATTGACTGGAGGGCTGTTTTGGGATGATGATGTTGCCCCTACCGCCTTCTTTAATTGTGATACATGGAAAACAGGGTGTATGAGACATTCCTTAGGTAACTCCAGCTTGTATGCCACCTTGCCTACCCGTTGGATAATTTGATAGGGCCAATTGAACCTTAAACTCAGCTTCTGATTTGGCCGTTTTGCCAAAGAACGTTGGCGGTATGGTTGCAACTTCAAGAACACGTAATCCCCTTCTTGAAATTCTACTTCTTGGCGCCGCTTGTCGGCTTGTTGTTTCATCCTTACTTGTGCCTTCATCATATTAAATTTGAGTTCTTCTAACATAATATTCCTTTCTTGTAGAAGTTGATCCAAAGAATCTATCGGAGTCGCGGTTTGTCCCACTCTAACCACATGTGGGGGAACCCGACCATACAAAGCGAGGAATGGGGACATGTTAATGGATAAGTGGGTTGATGTGTTGTAGCTAAACTCAGCCCAATGAATCCACATGGCCCATTTCTTGGGCTGCCCGTTGGCGAAACATCTAAGGTATGTCTCCACCATCTTATTAAAGATCTCCGATTGGCTATTGGTTTGCGGATGGAAAGCCGTACTACGAAGCAGTTGGGTTTGTTGTAGTCGAAATATCTCCCGCCAAAACTTGCTCATAAAAATCTTGTCTCTATCCGAGACTATGGATGTGGGAAAGCTATGAAGTCGCACCACTTCTTTAACAAACAACCCTGCTACTTGTAGGTAGGGATGGTCACAGGTCCAAGACCCTGTTGGACCTGCCCTAGACCCGCCCCTTTTTTAAGGGTCTGGGTTTTATTTTTTGAGACCCATCGGATCCGGGTCGGATCTGGAATTAAAAAATATTTGGCGGGTCCGGGTCCGGGTCCAATATCCGGACCCTGGACACGCCCCTTGAACCCTTATAAATATTAAATTTTCCATTTTTTGTCTTCTACGTATGAATTATTCCCTCAACACTTATTTTCTTTTCATATAATCATAATATACATAAATAATATATATGTTACTTGGTAAGTGTTAACCCAATTACCCTTATTTCATGGACTCGAACTAGTGTTTATAATAAAATTTAAGTGTATATTGGTGACGTTATGCGAGTTTAGATGTTAAATTAGTATTAAATATTTGTAAAATACGATAATAACTCTCTTACAAATATACAAAAAATACAATGACTTACAAATGTTTCAAATTTGACAAATCAAAGAGACTTATTTTAGACCCACTAAGGACCCATTTAGGACCCTAGACCCATCAGATTCGGAGGGTCCGGGTCTGAGTCTGAAAATTTTGGACCCTTAGGGTCCGGATCCAGGTATGGATCTCAAAAGATTACAAGGGTCCGGGTCTAGTTGGACCCGCTCCAGACCCGCCCCATGACCATCCCTACTTGTAGGGCCGTAAACGGATGTCGTAATGTCAAGAAGTGCCCATACTTTGTCAACCGATCGACTACTACTAGAATGGTGTCCACACCCCCAGATTTGGGTAACCCCTCTATAAAATCCATCGTAATATGTTCTCACACTTGTGTGGGTATGGGCAGATTTTGAAGCAACTCGGCCGGTTTTTGATTTGTGGCCTTGGATTGTTGGCACACCCGACACTCACGAACATATTGCATCACTTGTCGTCGCATGCCTTCCCAAAACCACTCTTGTGCTAGCCGTAGATATGTCTTGAGTTCGCCCATATGTCCCCCATAAGGTGAGTCGTGATATTCCCTCAAAAGTATTGCGATAAAAGGTGAGGAACGAGCCAAAACAAACCGCCCCTTAAAGTAAAGGATATCATCTTCAAGTGTAAACCCCGTAGTGGTTTGTTCTCCCTTTTCTAGCCCTAGTCGAATGTTCCTCAAGGTGCTGTCCCGTTTCACTTCTTCTTGCAATACGTGCCAATCTATCCCATGAGAACTCAACATTGACCCAAATTCCATTTCCGTATCCGGTCTTCTTGATAAGGCATCGGCGACATCATTATTTTTCTCGGGCTTGTATTCAATCACAAAATCGAAGGCCAACAATTTCATCATCCATTTTTGGTATTCCCCATTAACCTCGCGTTGCCCCATCAAGTGTTTAAGGCTTTGTTGATCGGACCACACCAAGAATCGTCTTCCCATTAAGTGATGCTTCCATTTCAAGATTGCAAACACGATTGCCATGAGTTCTTTTTCGTATATCGGTTTTGCCCTTGCCCTTTCACCCAACACTTTGCTAAAAAATGCTATGGGATGCTTTTCTTGTAAAGAACGGCCCCCACCCCATAGTGACAAGCATCGGCCTCTACGACAAACAAGGCTTGAAAATTTGGCATCGCCAATACCGATACTTGCTTCATGGCTAATTTCAAATTCGTGAAAGCCGTTTCAGCCGCCGTATCCCAAGTAAATGCATCTTTTTGTAATAATCGATTGAGCCCTTAAGCCATTTGAGCATAACCTTTGACAAAACACCGATAATATCCCGTGAGCCCTAAAAACCCCCGCACTTCTTTGACATTCTTGGGTCTTGGCCATGACACCATAGCCTTTATTTTCTCATCGTCGACGACGACCCCTTCTTTTAATATCACATGCCCTAAGTAAGCTACCTTTGGCACCCAAAATTCGCACTTTCCCCCATTCACTACCATAGAGTATTCACGTAGTCAACCACAAACTAACCTCACGTGTTGTTTATGCTCTTCATGTACCTTGCTATATATCAAAATGTCGTCAAAGAAAACCAACACGAACTTTCGTAGAAACGACCTAAAGATTTCGTTCATTAACGATTGGAAGGTTGACGGGGCGTTAGTCAACCCAAACGGCATGACAAGAAACTCATAGTGGCCCTCATGAGTCCTAAAAGTCGTTTTGTGCGCATCCTCTTGCCGCATGCGAATTTGATGATAGCCGGATTCAAGGTCAAGTTTGGTAAAAATTGTGGCCCCTTGTAACTCATCTAACAACTCGTCGATCATAGGTATTAGGTATTTGTCGGGTACAATTGCTTTGTTTTGAGGCCCTATAGTCGACACAGAATCGCCACGACCCATCCTTCTTTTTTACCAAGATTACCGGACTTGAGAATGGACTAATGGAGGGCTGAATAATCCCGGCTTTCAACATATCTTGTACCAAGCGTTCGATCTCGTTCTTTTGACTGTGGGGGTAACGGTAGGGTCGCACATTAATGGGGTCGGTTCCCTCCTTCAAAGTGATGGCGTGGTCATGGTTACGTGAGGGTGGCAATGTTGTCATTGGTTGGAATATGTCACCATACTCCTCAAGGACCCCCTTTGAGTCGCTCTTTACATGAATCTCCTTCAAACATTGTTCGATCCCATTACACTCCACCAATATGCCGCCGCCTTCTTTCTTTATCTCCCTTATCATTGCCTTAAGCGATATTTTGGAACGCCTAAGCGAAGGATCTTCTTTCAATCTAGCTACCTCTCCTCCCCATCGGAATTGCATAGTTTGTGTCTTCCAATTAGTCGTCACCGGACCTAAAGTCTCAAGCCACTGGATCCCTAGTATCACATCGGAATTACCCAATTCTAAGCACAAAAAGTCTTGAATGATCACTAACCCTTGCAAATGTACGGTCACCCTGCGACATATCCCTTGCCCCAAGATCTCGTCTCCGTTTCCCAAGATCACCCCGAATTTCTCACACTCTTCACACGTCATCCCCAATTTTCGAACCACTTTAGTAGAAATAAAGTTGTTTGTAGCCCCGAGATCAACCATCACAACCAACTCTTCCTTCCCAATTTTCCCTAACATCTTCATGGTCTTGGGATTTGTAATCCCCACTACCGAATTTAGGAAAATCACGGGTTCCCTTTCCTCAACCTCTTGTGGTTCCTCCTCCATTTCACTTAACTCCTCATCGTCATCCTCCTCGTCATATGTGATCAAGACACTAAGCTCCTTCTTGCTACACTTATGGTTAATGGACCACTTTTCATCGCACCAGTAACATAACCCTTTGGCTTTCCGATCACGCCATTCCTTATCCGACAATCTCCTCACTCGATCCCCCGATCACCCTTCATTTTCTCTCCCCTTCAAGTAGGTTGTGTTCATGGGTTTATAGTTGTTAGGTAGGTAGTTTCTTGAAGGTATAGGTTTCTTGAATGATTGTGGGAAAAAGATTTATTATGGGTGTGGTTTGGTTGGTTATTTCTCATCGCTTCTCCTCGCCTCCCTAACCATGTATGGGATTGAGCTATGATCTTTGCCTCGATCTTTTCCGCCCAAGACATAGCTTTGGCCAAATTGGTTGGTCCTAAAACCTTGAGCTCGGTTTTGATGTCCTCAGTCAACCACCTCATAAATGCCCCTATCATCGTACTTTCCTCTTTCTTTCCCAAGTGAGTCAATCTTGAAACAAACTCGCTCCGATACTCCACTACCGTACCCGTTTGCTCTACCGATAGCCATTGTTCGCACACCTCACCCTCGTCCCAAGGTCGGAATCGACTCAAAATTAAGTACTTCAAATCTCGCCAATTCCTAATATTCTCATTTTGCTCCTCCCAATCAAACCATATCTCGGCCTCGCCTTCGAAACTTACCGCTGCTACTTCCAATTTCTCCCTTTCACTAAGTTGGTAAAATGAGAAATATTTTTCCGCCTTTCGTATCCAAGAATCCGGTTTTTCTCCATTAAACATTGGAATTTCTAACTTTCTTTTTCTCCAATTAGAATTCCTTCTTCTTGATTCCCCTTCACTTTCATAATGATCCATCCGCTTCTTCCTACGCTCCTCACGGTTCTCCCTTGCCTCCGAAAATTCCAGTCGTTGCCTCCTATGCTTCTCACGGCCCTCCTTCTTCTCAATTGGAGGCAAGTCTTCATCGAATTCCAGCAAATTTCTTCGTGCCTCTCTGTCTGGGACCATTTTCGGCACTACCCATGGTTTAAATTGGGATCTGGTACCCGAATTCAGCCCCAATTGAGTTTTGCCCCAATTTCCTTCGTTAGAAACCCTAATTTGCGTTTTTCCCCAATTTTCTTCGTTAGAAACCCTAAATTGCCGAAATCCCTCTCCTCCTTTACCACCTTCTGTTTCTGTCCTCTCATCTATCAAAATGGATAGGATTTGCTCGGTTTTATCTAGCCTTTGGTTCATCCTTTCTTCCGAAGCTTCCAGATTATCCAATCGTTGAACCATCTTTCCCTCTAAACCTTCAAGAATGTCTAATCTTTAAGTAATCCTTCCCTCTAGCCCGATTATGGCGTCCGTTACATTGGCCAACCCTAGTTCCCACTTCTTGCAACTTTCTTGAACCATTTTTTACTCCAAGAACGTATTGCTCTGATACCATTGTAACATAATGTTTCTGGTACTTAAGAATTCTGCCCAAAATGCACTTTAAAAGACACTAACAAAGATCAAACAAACAATATAAGGAAGTGTTCGAGCCACTCCCAAGCTCCTCAAAGAATATTACCTCTTTATTGATTATTTGACAAAACTTACAAATGATTAGAATGTCCCTATATAGGTACGGGACTTTATGATTACATCACTTTATCCTAGGTATGGGACACACAAGATATAAGACCCTTACAATTTATTTATTTCTAATTAAACGCTACCCGTTCTAATTAAACGCTACCCGCACCTTTCTTGGCCCGTTTCCTTTGGTACGTGATTAGGACCGCTTTAGCCGGTTGCCCATGTGTTACAAATTGCTAGTAGTATCTTGTGCACAATCATCTCTCTTATGTGTACTTTAGTGATTGATTATATTGGTTTAATTTTTGGCTCTCCTCTCTTCCTGTTTTTGGAATTTCTTTGTGCTGGCACTTCATGTGTAAAAGGAAATATGCCTATCTCTCAATCAAAAATCATCTCACTTTTACTAGAAAGGATTGGTCTTGCAACGGCACACACAAACATGATCTTGGGGATAAATCTTTTAGATTGGATTTCTTTATGTGGCTCTATTTCATCTAGAGTTAGATAAAATGTTTGTTTTGTCCTTGTAATGTAAAACAACTTTTCATCTATGTGCACTACATTGACATGTCATTAAATGTAAAGTTGCTTGTTTGCTCATCTAAAATGCAACTAGTAAGACAAAAAATTAACCTGTCTAGTCGTTTTTGTCGTTAAGTAACGGTTTGATTGCGTTGGTGTGCTTTCGAAAATACTTTTGTCTTTTCCATCTGCCAATTGTGCCTTTGGCTAAATCCCATGGCCTTTGACAGTGCTGCTAAACTTGTCTTTTTCGCTTTTTCAATTCCCGAATCTCTCTCCATATCCTTCTGATTGTCCTCCTATGCACCTCTTACTTCTTCACAATTTCATTGATGGCCCCTTGTGTTGGCTTCCCTTTGTTGTTTAGTGACATTAACAACTCATGCATTATTTGGCTCCTCCTAAAATGATCTAGCTCTTGTTTTTCACCATGATTGTACCTCAATGTTGGTTGGTGGAAATTAATTTGAGTGGATGACTTCTTTATTTAATGCTCTCATTGTATAGATGCAAAGATCTGAGTGTTTTGAAATGTTGTACTTACGCTATTATTTTATTTTTTAATTTGGCGCCCATATAAAAATTTGGTTACGAAGTCTTTGGATCTCACTGATGTGTTTTCTATAATTTTATTTAGCTCCTCTGACTTTTGATAATTGGTGGGTTTTTTTAAAGTTGGCGCCAATCTAAAAATTTGTGTTTGAAGTCTTTGAATCTCACTGATGTGCTTCCTGTAATATTACTTGGCTCCTCTATCTATTGATGATTGGTGGTTTTATGTGGATTCCAATTTCTTTGATGGCTTCTTTTCAAAATCAAAACCTTCAGATTTTTTGTAGCTATTCAATTACTTTTTTAACACTAAATGGAATCACTTAAATAAAGTTGTCGTTCAAAAACGTTGAAGAATTCAATGAAAAAATGGAAGACTTAGTTTATTTTATGATGTTGATGGTTTTTGTAATTTATTTGATGTAATTTGTCGTAATTTAAATTAAGTAGTTTAATGGTTTGCTAACTATTACAGTCTCGAAAATGTATTAATGTCAATTAATTCGTTTCGGAAATGTGAAATCCAATTTTCCCTTCAAATTAATCCAATCTCTAAAAATACCTAACTACTACTCCCTCCATTCTTTTTTAATTGTCCTATTTGAAGATTTCACACAAATTAAGAAAGGTGGAATCTTTGTAAATAGTGGGTATTATTTTATTAAAAAGGTGAAATCTTTATAGATAGTGGGTATTATTTTATTAAGAAAGGTGGAATCTTGGTATATAGTGGGTATTATTTTATTAAAATAGTTGTGTGAATTAATAATTGTATTGGTATTATGAGAGAGAAATGAGAGTTAAATGAGGAATAAAGAGAGTATATGGAAGATAAAACTTTCCAAAATAGGAAAGTATTTCAAATAGGACAAACTTATGAAACTGCCCGTTAGAGTAATGTGGACAAATTTAAAAGAACAGAGGGAGTACCTTTTTAATGAACACCACACAACACTTAATATCGGTACCTAGGCAATACATCTAAATTGATTCGAGGGAAGTAATTAAAAAACACTTGGACTCCAATATTTTTGCCTTTTTCAGCACTTGCTTCAGTCACATGCTACTGGGCCCGTGACTTGGATTTTCTATGTCTCCTTTTAGTTCCCAAGTATACCAACCACATTCAAAATTCAAAACCTACCTATTCAACTCGGTTCATTTTTTTCCCTCCACAAGGATTGTAATACTCTGTCCCATATAGCAATGAGAAAATTGTTTGGGAAATTCCACGTGGTAACCCTGAGGTTTTGGGTTTTCCACGTGATAACCAAAACTTTTAAAAAATCCACATGGTAACCTTGAGGTTTACCAAGTTGTTCCTCCATGACCTTTTTGCACATAAAATGTTAGCAAAACGGTATAAAACATTAATTTTGAAGCTTTAAGACTGATGTACGCCTATATATGCGACTCACCATTATAAATGCCATTAGACTCAGCCATTTTCCCCAAAATATAAACTCAAACTCTACCATCTTTGGATTTGGGAGGAAAAAATATGATTTGGATGATAAATGGTAGATTTGAGGGTTATATTTTGGGGAAAAATGTTCAAACTGATGGCATTTGAAATGGTGAGTCGCATAAATATGCATACAACAGCTATAAAGCTTCAAAATTAACGTTTGCTAACATTTTTATGTGAAAAAAAGGTCATGATGGAACATTTACGTAAACCTCAGGGTTACCGCATGGATTTTTTAAAAGTTTTGGTTACCACGTGGAAAACCCAAAACCTCAGGGTCACCACGTGGAATATCCCAAACTGTTTTCAAAGAAAGAGGTAGATAAAAGTAATAAATGAAGAGCAATTAAATTGAGTAGTTGAAATTAAAAGAGATGAGATTAAAAGAAAGGGGTGGGCCATAGTCCAAAATTAAAAATAATGTAAATTAAGTAGGACAAACTAAAAAAGAAAAATGATGTAAATTAAATGGGACAGAGGGACTACAAAATATTTCATTCATTGTTCACATGAAACTAGCGTCAGTTCTTGAACTATCATTCTTGCACCAAAAGTTGGATCATGGTTCGGCTTTAGACCAAGATTTCGAGTCCGAATATTGAAAAACCTGGGCAGCTACTTCTTGCACCGAAAGCGAGATTAACGATGGGAGTGACACCCAAGATTCCGAGGTCTGAACGCGAAACACCTGACTAGATTAGCATACCGCTCTCACTTCATTACGACATTGAGAACAAGAGCTAAGAACATAATTGTTTGCCTATACATACGAGTCTTTGTCTAACGTACTCGTAACCAAAGGTCAAATTTCTTGGATAAAAAACAAAGTCATCACCTTTAAAATGAAAAGAACAAAATTTGAATGTTGATCAAAGGAAAAAAAAAACATTCATATGTAAAAATAATTCACCATTCTACAATTTTGTTTATGACATCAATGAGTGCACAGCAGAGGTACTAACTTATCACCATGTGAAGGCCCTAACCTGACCCAGAGGCATCTCAACACTAATGAACTCCATTTGAAGCTTAAAAGAGATAAAACTAAATTAATCCTACCTTAATCTCACTCATTTTTTCTTCTTCGCAGGAGGTTGCTCATCCTCATCCTCGTCTTCATCTTCCTCCCCATCCTCATCCTCGTCCTCATCATCATCTCCATCCTCATCATCATCATCGTCTTCATCACTTCCTCCATCACCGTTTGCCTCCGCCTCCTCAGGGTCCCCCTCATCATCATCGTCGTCATCATCCCCACCTTCTCCTCCAGAAAAATCTTCATCGTCGTCATCATCCTGATCTTCTACCCCGTCTTCATCTTCATCATCATCCTCTGTATCACTTGCATCCTTGTTCTCTGGACCAGGTCGTTCTGTTCTACGCAGTTCATCAAAGGGGAACCTGCGCAGTTACTGTGGCCGGTTAAATAGGAATATTCATGGCTTTGTATACGAATTACATGAAGCAACAATATTACGATACCTCTTCTCCATAGCAGTCAAACTAGATAGCTCACTGACACCCTCCAAAAGTGCTCCAGTCTGATACCATTTAAATTAACATCAGTTAAGCTTTCTATGGCTGTATTCATGTACCATCAAAATAAGGATATAAATCAAACATGAAGACAAACAGTTTATACTATTTACTAGAGAAAATATACAAATTTAAAATTTATACAAAAATATTGTTCCACTTTATACAGCAAACACTAATCTCATAGCCTCGGGCGCTCTACTATCTTTTCTACTTGCAGCCAGAGACATCAAGCCACTAGCTCTTTGTAACACCCGAATTTCCTCCGTTCTCTTCCGGTTTTGGTTCCGTTCAGGGGGTCGGAAATTCAGGGGTGTAAACCAAAACCGGAAGAGAACGGAGGAAATTCGGGTGTTACACTCTTCTCCTAGTTGCCCCTGCCTAGTTTAACATATCTGCTAGCTAATTCGATTTTGAAATTCGTAATTCGCTCAAAACGACTCAATCGACCACAATTTGCTTTTTTGGGATTAGACGTACACAAGCCTTACCCTTGCAATAACAAAGAACTTGTTTCCGATTTTTCCTTGATTGAAAGGGTCATCTTTAACTTCACATGAAGACTTGCAGCCTAAAAACAAAACAAAATCTAGGAAGTATAGTTTACAAACTCTTCTATACTTTTTAAACAGCTTTTACAGTGGCTGAAGAAAAAGAATCAGAGAAACACCAACAAAAAAAACATGTATTTTCTGCTATGTTGGTCCCTAATTAGATTCTAAGATAAGTAATGAGCTCGTAGATGAAACTATGCGCTAAGAATATTCAGACCAATGTTTTACAACTCTTTCACACTCAAAGACCAAAAGGGAAAGCAAAAACAATTATTAATACCAGCAGATTCGACAGATTCAGCGAAGAATGGAAAGTATATAAAATCTTCTGTTACAAAAACGTATACTAAAGTCTCCACTAAGTTGCAAAATTGCTAGTAAAAACACAATACACGGATAACAAGCAACCACATCTGATAAAGCTGATAAAGAGAACACTTAAATGCTACAGATATTGTCAATTATCCTGAAGTAGTAAAACAATTTATCGCGAGAAAAACTAATGAAAAGGCCAAACAACCACATAAATCTAAAGACTGAGTATATAACAATTCAGTTCATTGACAATCATACTGAACACAAGCCAAATGCATATTTCCGTTTTCATATCATTACATTCAAAATGCTAGCACGGCGAAAACTTTTTAAAGCCAAAGTACATTATTGGAAACTGATAAACTTATTAACGAGCTAATACAAAACAAAAAACACATAAGAGAAGAGTTTACTGCACATAAACCCGAAGAAGTTCCAAGGAGTGGCCCATCAAGCTTATATGTTAGTCAACCTCCCTCTAATTGTTCGATGTGAATCACATGTAGATTATTTTTCTGGTCAATATGACTTGGTTTCTCTTATGTTTCAAGTTTATATGTGAGTAAACCTCACTCTAGTTGTTCGATGTGGGATCACATGTGGATCATTTTTCCAACAAAAGCTTAGAAAACATTTGTAAAGTGATCAACAGCTCAACACATAGTTGCTTCCACAGCTAGTAAAATCAAACCAATTAAGTGGCATAAGAGAAACCAATTCGTATTGACGATTAAGAAAAGATATCTAGTAACAGAAAAATAAGATATGGGGTGTTAAGTAATCAATAAATTATAGGATGAAAGGGATCCCAATAAGAATTCTTTAAAAAAACTTATAAACCTAGGGAAAGAAATACTAAGTAAACCATAATAAAAAGCAAGGAAAACATCCACATTTACAGCCACTAATGGGGAAAAAAGGAGAGAAATATTATCAAATTATGCCAACATAAATTCAAATTCGGCAGTAATATTCCATGAAGATTTCAAAGAATTAAGCCCTTTTAGAGAAACAGAATCAACCATAACAAGAAACATTCAATAAAGCAACCAATACCAAAAATTAATCAATATGTATTTCATCTAAACAATACAAAACCTCCAAGTTTTAAACCCATTAAAGAAAACCATTATTAATTACAGAAAATATAATCAAAGCTACTCACTATAAGCTAGACCTCCATAGAGGTTGAAGCATAAAACTTTGAACATAAAAAACCAAAAAATAAATAAATAAATAAATAACCGAAGAAAAAAGGCAGAGAATTGAAGGTATACCATAAGTAAAAGGCAAGCAAGAGATTTCCCAGCAAGAAAAAGAGTTTGCAACCTTAAAATTTCAAGCTGAGAAGAAAGCATGGTTGTTCCAAACCCAATTTCCATGGTTGCAAAAACCCTGCAAATTGTGGAGCAAGAAGGATAGTAAGCCAAAGAAAGTAAGAGAAATGGAATGAAAAAGAAGGAAAAGAATATTGAGAGTGAGACCTAAGAATTAAGATGACAGAGAGAGACTGAGAAGAGTCTTAAGTGTAGTCTCGCTGCTTACACGCCTTATTACTTATTAGGGTTCTTTTTCAGAGCCAAGGAAATGGAGTAGATTTGACACTTCACTCGTGGTACAATTTTTTGGATTTATCTGGATTGTTGTTTCCCTACTAGCTAGTCTAGAGCTGTTAAAAAATGACCCGACCCGAAAACTCGAATCGAAACCGAAAGTAAATCGACTCGAAAATATCTTCCGTTTTCAGGGTTATCGAACCGACAATACCCGAACCGATGTTGCACTCGAACCGGTTGACAACCGAAATTGGGAAAGCTGAACCTGAACTAACCGATTTTGTAACCGACACATAACCGTTAACCGAGAATACCCGAACCTAAAAACGACCAACCCGAGTCATATCCGATCCGAATCATGCTCGAAACCGAACTCGATTCAGCTAAAACCGACTTAACCCGAACGAATTTTAGATCAAATTGCTTTATATCTGAACCAATTTTTAAGATAGAAGTATGAAATACTTAAATTCAATCATTTTATAATTAGTCAATCTAATAAATACATGATTTCATATATTTAGAGCTAATAGACAATGGTCAATGTTTATTAAACTACTTTTAATCGTACTAGAGGAAAATTTATAGAAATTTATATATTAAATTTTTTGGTCAAACATGTAAAAGTAACAAAGTAATAATGATCACTAATTGATTTGCATTTTAACTATTTTGTTTTTGATCGATAGTAATTAGTAATACGTAGCCAAATTTTGTTTTCTAAAAAACCGAACCCGATCTGTACCCGACAAAACCGAACCAATTATTAACCGATGACAACCTGACACCGATTAACACTCGACCCGAACTTCAACCGGCACCGAACCGATGCTAACCCGATAGCTCGAATAACTTATCTTTAACCGAACCGTGAGCAATCGACCCGACCCGAGTGTAACCCGTCATAACAAACAGCCGAAACATAACCGATCTGAAATACAACCAAACCGAATGACACCCGTCTGAAACCGACCCGATCACCCGAATGAACACCTCTAAGCTAGTCTACTACCCAATATGACTCGAGAAAGTCTTAGTAAATAACGGTTATTTGTGAAGTTTATAAATTACCCTTATGTGGTAGGATGTAATAGAGTGAGTGTTGTTATTTTAATTTATCTTTTTAAATTTTGTTTATTTTAATATTATTCTTTTTGTCTTTTTGTGGTGATTTACAAATCATGATTATTGATTAGGAATTTTTGATATAACTCTTTCAATTTGCAACAAATATAATTTCTCTCTCTATTTTTATGCTCCCTTCAATTCACTAATTAGGGTGGGAAATTCTGAATACCAAACCTAAATCAAATCGAATAAATAATTTGATTTGACTAAATTTTAATACTCCCTCCGTTCCTATGAGATAGTAGCAAAGAGAAAAAGGGTGAGAATTAAAAAAGTGATAATAAATGAAGAGGGAGAATGAATTGTGTGGATGAAATTAAAAGTTGTTAAAATGTATGGATGAGATTAAAAGAAAGTGGTGGGTCATAGTCTAAAAATAGAAATGCTACAATTTAAGTGGGACGGACGAAAATAGAAAATGCTACAAATTCATAGGGACGGAGGGAGTATTAGTTTGGTTTGAACTCAATTTTAATTATAATTTCATGTTCGTATTGGACTCAGTCTAGGGTCCAACAAAACTGAAAAACCGAAAAAATCAAAATGTCAAAGGCATGTTATATATTCCATTTGATATATTTTAAGTTTTTGCCCTTACTTTTAGATTTATTTTAAAAGTTTTTTACTTGTTCAAATTAAAAACCTATACAATTATTAATATCTTTTTAAGAGCTTTAGAAAGAATAAGTTTGAAACAATACATGCGGATTTGATTTTCGGTGCCATTCAATCTATTCGATTCAATTTGGATTGGTATTTTAAAATTCTATTCGATTCAATTTGGATTATAAATATTATGATTTGGATATGGACTGGAAATATCATAACAGAATTTCATTCAATTTGATTTGGTTTTGTATCAAATCAAAACCAAAAACCAAACTTTCACCTCTACTAGTAATGTCTCATTTGCTTTTTGGACACTAGTCAGCTCTTACTCTTAATTTGTATTTTATACTTAGCTATAAGCTAAAACATAGTCAAGTGCGATATTGTTTGATTCGTCTCAATGCAAGGATTATTTATAACAATTTTTAAGTTTTAGTTATGCACAAATATATATAGATATTAAGAATTAAATAAGTTCATTGGATAGACTGTATAAAGCAAACGGGACATTAATAGTGAACTGGAGGGAGTATATAGTAGTGGAGCCATTTCATACATGGTCATATAAGTTAAACTTTTGAATTTTATAATGCTATTTTATACAGTTATACTAAGAATAATATAAAGTAAAAATTACTCTAAATAATACGACTTTTCACTAATTTCCTAACAAACGAACTTTCAATTAACCACGAATAATATAAAGTTTAAGATTTGTTTTCCGCTGGTATACCTGACCGGCTTGTAACCGGTAGAAAAGGTCATTGATGATCGTTGCACATCAGATTTCATCCCCTACCGCTATTTCATTCTTTTTTTCAGATTCTTCACCTTATTTCCTTATGCTTCCATTTTAATTACTTCTTCCAATCTTCAACAAAGTTACTTCTTCCAACTTCTGATCATTTTTTTATGGAAAATTTGTCTTGAATAATTTGACTTATTGCCAATTTGTTGTGAATAATCCCTACAGATTATTTTTAAATAATTCGACCTTTGAATTTTTTGCTCACATCACCCTTTTCCACATTTTAACAGACTATTATAGATACCTATCACCAAAGAGGAGTTTGGGTAAACCAAATAAAGAAGCATAAGGAGGAAGAAGAAGTAAGCGTAACGGCTAATAGGTACCAACAATAGTCCATTAAAAATGGTAAGGGGTGCTGTCAGCAAAAAATATTCAAAGGTTGAATTATTTAGAAATAATCAGTAGTTGGGATTATTCACAGCAAATTGGCAATAAGTCGGATTATTCAGGACAATTTTTCGTTTTTTTTCTCATTTTTATTTTCAAAGGTTACTAATTTGATGTTGGAGATGTATTTCCGTTCATCATCATCTCAATCTAGAACATCAATTGCAAAAGGATTTTCTTTATGTAAACATGGTGTTCATGCTAAATTACAAGTAATCAAAAAAGGGACAAGGGTTGGTGAGAGGTTTTATGGATGTGCATTTTGGCCAATAAGTATGTATTCTTCAATAGTTTTATTTTGTTTTATGGTAATTTTTAATTTCTTTATCAATTAGGGTTTCATGATGATTTGATTTGAAATGTAGGCACACGATTGTAATTTTTATGTGGGAGAACGATGTAGAGTATTCAAGTGGAATTTCTTCTTGTTTGGAAGAAGAGAAAGCTATGTTGATTAATAAAATAATGAAATTGAAGGCCAATAATGCAAAGTTGAAAGAAAGTGAAACTATGTTGAAATTAGAAGTTGTTAAACATGTAAATGCACAAAAAGCATTAAGTTTTGTGCTTGTTGGATCATGGGTTTTATTTGGATTGTTCTTATTTATGTTAAGCTAAGTATAAGAATTTGATCATGTCATGGAACTTTGTGTATTGAAAATTCAATGTAATGAAAAAGTGTAACAAAGTTTCTTCTTATCGAGAATTATAGCTTCAATCCATACATGTTATAGCCAAAATGTTACCTTTACATACATAAGCATTCCTTACATACAAAAGCATTAAATTGTTTTCCGAAATTCAATATTTGAACAATGTTCTAAGTCATAGATTACACCATAATGGTAACTTAACATATACAAAAGAGTTATGTTTTCCAAAAAAGCAGCAAAATGACACTTAGTCTTGCAACATCAAAAGGGTACTTCTTTGGCTTTCCACTTTTAACGGTAATGACACCACTATTTTCATACTTAGAAAACACCTTGGTGTTACTATATTCACCTAATTTCCAAACAGAATCACCCACTTGCTCTGGTTCTTCGAATGACAAATCTTGACTTTGCACAAGCTCCTCTGAAATTTCATCTTCATCTTCCTCATCATGTGATAGGTCATAATCATCTACCTTTTGCTTAACGTGTGAATAGTGTAAATATCTTAGTAGTCAAGTGAACAACTCAGATGAGCACTTAAGTTGGTCAAGTCTGCACTGCGAAAGATAATGCACGAATTGGCAATGGAAAAGAAGAATGCCTTAATGACCATATTACTTTGTTAAAGAAATAAAAATCATCAAGGAATCATTGCTAGTGTAACGTTACAATTTCACCACAATATTGTTCCTTTGGAATTTCTACTATGAGTATCATTTTACTCAAGGGGGATTTAGTCTTAGTCAATGTTGTCAATTGACAACATTTGACTCATATCTAAGCTCATTTCTAATTACATACTGATAATTGAAGCGTCTCATTTAGTAGAAGATTTACTAATTGACATTAATTACAAGGATTCAAACCTTGATAACAACATATTTTAACTGATTTTTTAATCAAAAATCAATCCTAAAAACTTGAAAAACGCAATTTACTTTGCGCTTTTTTCGTTCGCTTCTCCCTCCAGGCTCTAACCCTCCCCATTTCTATTCGAATTTTGACAGCCGCATGTGGCCTTTACTAGAGCACCGACCAACATAGTCCATAGTCCTCCTCCAGTCGGCAGACGCCATCAACCTATCACTATCCAACACTCAGTACACTGTAGGCTGCAACTATTGCCTAGTCGCCCACCACCACAAGAGTATATACATACTCTTTTTTCTTTATTTTTCTTTGATCTTTCCTTGAAAGTTTGAATTTCAATTGTTAATTTGTTATATATTTTTAGTTTTTTAATATTAATTGTTACACATTATTTTTTGACTTTGTTCATTTATGATTCAATTTAGGGTTATTCAATTTAGGATTTTTAGTTTAATTCGTCTTAAATTTCTAAATTTAGGGTTTTATGTTTAATTTCTTGGAATTTATTAAAATTTCAGTTGATTAATAATTTAATTTTATAATTAATATAATTGATTTAGGATTATTGGCTATACTTTCGCAAATATGAATTAGTAATTTAATTCTACAATAATAGTTATTTAGGGTATTAGAGTTTTAGTTTATTACTAATATAATTCTACAATTGATAGTTCATAATCGATTAATTGGTGAATGATGTGAATTCTTTCTTTGTGATACATGATATTGATATTCCAAACATAAATTCTATGTTGTTGCTTGTTTGAATCCTCACTAGTGGAAAGAAGCCCATATGCTGCGAGACATATGCTGTGGTTCTTAAAAGACGCGGTTTTAAATAGAAGAAAAATAAGGCAAAAAAAATTATACATAGGCTGCGTTTTAGAAAAATCGCAGCATATAACCTTTAAAAAAAATTCCACACTAGTATAGGCAGCGGTTTTTCTAAAGTTCCGCAGCAAATAACCTTAAAAAAATCACACTACTATCCTTTATAAAGCTATAAACCCTAAACGTAACATTACTTTTCTTTAAGTAATTCAATGTACTCAGACCTTCCTTCTGCCTCTTTCTTAAACCAGTAGACTTTCTCACGTCTACAATAAACCCTACATTCATCCTCCTTATTTTCTCATGTCTCGATTTCTTCTCCTGATCTGTGCAATTTATGGTAAGATAGATCCATACACGAACCTTAAATAGCATCAATTTTGATTAATTTAGTTTATTTTTCTGGGTTTTTCAATTTTTGGCTTTCATAGATCCATACATGATAGATCCATAGATCGAACATTGGCTTTCAGGTTTCTTTCTTTCTTTTATAAATTTTAGCTTTTGAAGAAGCATGGTTAGAAGGAAGGAACCGGTCTTGGGGCTTCTCCACAGGTTCTTCTTTCTTTTATAATATCATCTACTCAACACCAGAATGCACTACAAAAAATGTTGCATTTAGGCACACTTAAAAATGCATTTAGGCACAATTAAAGGTGATGCTGCACAACTTAGCCACGCTTAATTAAGCGTGGCCTCTGCTTGTGTTACTAAATTTTCAGGCACGCTTATTAAGCGTGGCTAAAAGTGCTAATAAGCGTGGCTAGTTGCTCCTTCAGCCACACTTATAGGTGTTGGGAACTTTCCTCACTTGACAAGTGTGGCTGAATGCTTTCATGGGCTATTGTTTGCCTTTTTGTTAGCCACACAAATAAGAGTGACTAATGAACATAACTAATTTATTAACTAATTATGGCGGTAATTATTATTATTATTATTATTATTATTATTATTATTATTATTATTATTGTTATTATTATTATTATTATTATTATTATTATTATTATTATTATTATTATTATTATTATTATTATTATTATTATTATTATTTTTGGCAAATAAAAGATTTTTTTCATTTACCAGAAAAACCATATACATCAAGTCTAGGTCTCTCGGAAAATTAAATACATAAAAAATTAATTACATCAAAAATGACCCACTACTACTTAGAACAGCAAGGCTCAAAAAAAGACTAATGAACCAACATCTCCAAACAGACATGAGATAAATCAGCAGCAAACAGCAGCTATCCTGTGAGAAACAGCCAGCGAAACTCAAACCAAGTTGAAGTTATTGCAGCCAGCAGCTTTCAAAGCAAGAGCAACAACCTTATCACAAAAAAATCGAGCACCAGCAATATGTGCATCATCAGGTCAGGAGCAACAAACAGTAACTGTGCTGGACCATAATGCAATCACTTAGAAATTAGCGAGACCAGATGGAGCACCAACACTATGTTTGTGCACAAAACAGCAAGCTATTGGAGCAACAATTCCTCATGCTTCATCACAAGAAAACAGCAGCAACAAGTTTTGGAACTCCAACTCAAAGCATCACAGCATATCAAAATAGACTTCCTCAACGGAAATTGCATCAACAGAACTGCAGGTCTCCAATCTGTCCAACCCATACTTGCACCAGCAGCTAACAACTTTGCTTGACAGCATCTCTCCAAAGACACCTCAAAATCAGCAACTTAGTAGCTCAAAACAGCATTAACACATTACACAACGGCCACAAAACAGCCCAGCAACAGCACCATAGAACGGCTCTCAACAGCAGCCCGCAAACAACTCCAAAGCAACATCTGATTTGTGCACAGAAATCACCAGCAAGGAGCAACATATAGGCAGCAACACAACACACCAGCCAACACAATCAGCAAGCAAAACAACAGCAGCAGGTATAATCCAATGCATCAACCAATTTTATAGAAACAAACATAAGCATCATGGTCCACAGTCCAGGCCATCATCACAAAGAGAACACAACAGCACATCAAAGCAGACAAACGCAGCTCAACAATACCAACCCACACAAGTCCAAAGAAATTATTATTATTATTATTATTATTATTATTATTATTATTATTATTATTATTATTATTATTATTATTATTATTATTATTATTATTATTATTATTATTTGGCAAATAAAAAGCTTTTTCATTTACTAAAAATACATCAAAAAAGTGCAGCCCTTAACAGCAATATTCATGAGTAGATCTTATGGGCAGTCCCTAACAGAAAAAACAGCAGTATGGCAATAAAACCAACAGCAAACAGACAACACCATCATAATGACCAGCAAATCAGCACTAGTATGCAGCAGCAACCAACAAATTAGACACTTTAACCCAACAGCAACAGCTCCATACATTCATTGCACCAAATCAGTCCATAACAAAGCCAATAGCTCGTCCAGCATCACCAATATATCATGCAGTAAAGCACAGCAAAGAATAGTAGGTACCAGCAGCTTGCAGTACACGAGGATAACAGCAGCAGCAAAAATGCAAGGGAACCAGCAGCAGGTACCAGCAGCACCAGCCTAGAGGAACAGCAGCAAAACAGCCCTAGCTCACCACAAAACACCCACAAGAGCAGCAGCAAACAGCAGCTTCGCACCAGTGTAAAAGGAAGCACAACACAGCAACAAACGGACCACAGTAGGGTGCAACAGCATGGAATCAACAGCAGGGGAACAACAAGCAATAGAATCAAGGAACCTGTGCAACAGCATCAATAACACCAGTGCACCAGTACACCAACAACCTCTTCAAAATTATTATTATTATTATTATTATTATTATTATTATTATTATTATTATTATTATTATTATTATTATTATAATAATTATTATTATTATTAATATTATAATTTTTTTGGCAAATAAAAATAAAAATGAGTGTGTACCCCAGCATCTCACAGCATTTAGGATAAGACAGCAGCTCAATCACACAAATCAGTAACCAAATCAATAGCACAAACATAAGCAGACAGCAGCTCAGTAAACCAAAACAGGGCATTCCCTCAAGCACAAACCATCTACTTAACATAGTAGGAAAAGGCAGCAGCAGCATATGAGCTTGTCATGACCAGCCCAGCAGCAAGTTCAGAACCATGAGCAACAAAACAAGCTATATCAGCATACACAGATCTCACAACAGACCAGCAAGTGCAACATAATGGGCAGCAGCTGCTCATCAAACAACAGAACAAAATACCAGCAAGTGCAGCACAGATCAACAGCAGCACCAAACAGCAATTAGCAATTCAAATCAGCTTTAAGCAAACAGTAGAGCAAACTAGACATAACAATTTAGCCCCTAAAGCACTAATATCAAAGTCTTCAACATAAATGCAAGTGCACATCACCAGCATTAAACAATGTACATGATGGCTTTGTGCACAAGACAACAAGACATCACCAAGCAAAATAAATGAAAGCCATCAGTAATCGACATCACCAACATCAAACTAACATAGCAACACCAATTGTATCAACACCAATAGTTTCTATTAATCATACCCAAAATAATTCAACCCAGATTCGGTAGTCTCACGTGAATAGAGCCACAGACGGCTATACATCGAAAAGAATATACTATATGATAGGTATAGGAAAAAGGTCCGAAGACAACCCTAAACAACACCAAAAAAAGCTACAGACATTCACAAAATCAATGCACCAGCAAGCCAATAACAAAATGCAGTACTCCTATACACACTACAGTCTTGAAAACTACTTCATTCCTTGCTTGCATTTAACAGTTTTGGTTCTTGTACTTGTTCCTTGTTGACCACCTACACAAATAAAAGGTAGATTTTTGTAATTAATATGAATGATGTCAACACATAACAATCGTTAATAAAATGTACTTGCCTTATTCAACTTGACCCACAACAATTTGTCCAACATTTCTCTATTAGCTCGTTTCTTGCACATATATAATGCCTACATAAAACGTATTTTGAAAAGCAAATTCAAATAAAGTTTTTAAACATTAAAAGGAAGGTAACACGTAAAAACTATATATACCATGCCAGCTAGATGACAATGTGACATTTCTCTTTTATGCTTGTCTCCACGAATAAATTTTTTAACTGGTTCGGGATTCTCCATAAGTATTTTATCAATCACTTTCTCCAACTCTTGATAAGTCAACTATGAATAAAAAAATATTAAAAATCAACAATATGTGATAAAGTATTTTAACATCATATATACATTATGACTCATTAATCGCTTACTTCAGCATTTTTAAATCGTTTGAGTGGTCCCATAGCAAGTACTCCACCATTATTAGCTTGAATCTGTTCAGCGTTTCTCTAAAGAGAGGAACTACGTAAAATATATATCAAAGTTTTAAAACAAAATATTATTAAAGGTTCATAGTTTCACACCTTATCACTTGGTTGGAGAGCATGATGTGGAGTAGTTGCACCAGCTCGGGACATAGGTACTGGTTGTTTAGTGAGTGGTGGAACACGATTGCCTTGAACAGTTATAGGAGCACATTCAATCGGCATCCCTATATTGATTAATAATATATAAGGTAGTGACAAGTATGAGTGAACTACCCAAAAAATGAACATACAATACACTACCTGATTTAGAAACTTGATTATGAAGAGGAGTAGTTGCACCACCAGCTCGGGACAAAGGTACTGGTTGTTTAGTGAGTGGTGGAACACGAATGCCTTGAACAGTTGTGGGAGCACATTCAATCGGCTTCCCTATATTGATTAATAATATATAAGGTATTGACAAGTATGAGTGAACTACCCAAAAAATGAACATACAATACACTACCTAGTTTTGCAAGTGGTGGAATATGAGTATCTGGTGGAATACGAGTCACATGAAGATTTGTAGGACCATGTTCAATTGGCATACCTATAGATTAATAATATTAAAGATTTTGACAAGTATACGTGAACTACCTAAATGAACTTACTATACACTACCTGGATTGCTAACTTGAGCTGCATGTGGAGTAGTTGCACCATTAAGGGACATAGGTACTATTTGTTTAGAAAGAGGTGGAGTAGTTGCACCATAATCAATCAGATTCCCTATAGAATCATAATATTAAAAGTATTGATGAGCATAAATGAATTACCTAGAAATGAACTTAACACTACCTGAATAGTTAACCGAGTTAGCATCCCCAAATGCTGGTGACACGCCGTTTTGCCTCGTGCCTTCTACAGAGTTACAATTCTGTACATAAACATATGTATAATTATAACAATTATTTGAACACATGATAATAAGCTATTAGCACATTTAGTTATATTCTTACTGATCCATGTTGAGAAGCTTGTTCGGCAACTTTAGCCTTTAGTTCAACAATCTCATTCTTCATGGTATCCATCTTCTTCATAAGATCTATCATGAATTGAGATTCATTTACATAATGCGTGTTATGTAGGTCTTTAGCCGTCACTCCAGGACCATATCCCATAACCCTTCCCTTGGTCACTTCGCCCATTAGTTTCTTATAAGTGAAACTCTCAACATTTGCAGTTGATTCTGAGAAAACAACTTCTGATTGCCCTGTCTTCCGTTTTATAATATCCAACGCGGAGTCCTAATTTCATTAAAAAACATACAATATACTTATCATGCTTTTTTTACTAGCGATTCATACATTATTATTTTTTACAAAATATTTCAAATACCGCAAATTGCTGAGTGATTGGTTCTTGGAACGTATTGTCCTTTTTCTTATGGGTTTTTATAAACCATTCCACATCCCCTGGTTCACGATTATGCTCCTTAACCTGAAATAAACATTTTAGAAGTGAAACCAAAATTGTAGTGATAATGTAATTGTAATTTCAATTTATAACCATTTCAATCAAGTTATAACAACTCACAAATTTGTCGCGTGTAACCGCATAAGTGGCAGTGCCACACGTATGAGTATGCAAGACCAATCCTCTAGCATTCTTTCCGACTTCAGAATAATTCTATTCACAAATGTATAGAATTATGTTCATTATTCACCAAATAAATGTGTAAACTCTATTAGCAAAAGTAAATAAAAACTATTACCTTGAACTTTTAAGAAAAACACCAGTCCACAAATTCATGCCACATTGCATCAACTACTCCTCTCGGACGAGTAAGCTCGTTTTCTTGTCCTTCATTTGCCGCAGGTAAATTATATAAATCCTCCTTTGTTGTTTGTTCATTGATATACTTCATCCTCAGACATCGTTTATACCATCTTAATCTTTCACCAACAGAGCTTACAACTTTTTCATCAACTTTTTGAGAAGATATCAACATAAACTTTGCCTAAAATTTTTTTAGATGTCAAGTATAAAATAAAAATTGTTAGTGAAACATAGTAAATCATATGCGTATAAACTCAAAAGAAACATAATGTAACTAACCCGAACGTAGGTGATGATTTGCCTTTTGAAATATTGAGGGACTAAGCACCAATCCTTATAATTTAGAGGACATATGGTTGGACGCCTAGCTATATCAGAAAGAAATCGATTGAAAATCGATCCGGCCTTTTTCACTGGTTGGAAAAACTTGTTTAAAGGCACCATTATCTTATTTGAAGCATCCAAACTATACAACTTCTTTATGGTTAATCTTCCTTTTAGTATTTGGACATTCCCTTCCCCATCTACACAACAAGTTTAAGTCTTGTGACAACATAAAAGACAAAATGATTTGTTTAGCTTATTAAGAATTAAAGGAGATATATACCTATGAGTAGCACGTGTTCATTATCATTAAAACCTTCTGGAATAGGTATAAGAGCCGGATTGAATTGTAATTGGAGTTCACTACTTCCTACTTCGACATTCACATCATCTATTATTTTCTTCAATGTCAAAGTTAAAAGCATTTTGAGGGGCTCCCTCTTCATTTTGCAAAGAGTTCATGTACTCTTCATATGTACGTCTAGACCGGAACATGACTGAATAGGTAAAGGAAAAAAATAATGTATAAACCATTAGGAAGAATGTAAAGCAAATTTATACTTAACAACATGAATAAACAGACATAGGAATGTAAAGCATGATTTATAGTAAAGGAAAAATTTAGTATAGGAATGTAAGTGAAACCCACATAATAAAATTTATAAGTTCCGTAAAAGAGTACAACTCATCACCATTCGAAGGCATACACTGAGGGTACAAATCATCATCATCATTTACATATCCTAACTTATATGAATCCCTTGGTTTGACTCGAATGATATGCTCCCATCCTTTATCTTTCTCATCTTCAACATAAAAGACTTGTTGTGCCTGAGAAGATAAAATGAATGGATCATCTTTTAAATAGGACCCCTCATGCATTTGATGCGCAAAATTTACAAGAGTAAAGCCTCTTTTATCCTTCTTCAAACCCCTAGAGTTCACATTCACCCAATCACAACGAAACAATACAACCTTATTATCTGAAAAATAATCCAACTCAATTATATCATTTATCTTTCCTTAATATGCCTTGGATTCTACTTCAACCATCACTCCAAAGTTTTGAGTTTTTTTTGACTTCTCTCTCCTTTGAGTATGGTAACGAAATCCATTGATAATAAATCCGTTCATCCTCTTAACTATTGCATTAGGACCACGCCCTACTATCCTTATCAAACTTGTGTCAAATGTGTAATCATCAAGCTTGGACACCTACAGAGTACATCGACAACATATACAACATGGTTAAAATAAATAATATATTCCTTAGCCAAAGTTATGTTAACTTTGAAAAAATGTGGTTACCATTTCTTGCAACCAAGTAGGAAATTCTTCAACCAACCATTTCTGCTTAACTCTATCACTAATCTCTCGATCATAAACAGCCATGCGTTCATTTAAAAAAGACCTGAAGGAATCATATCAGCTAACAATACTAATATGTCTAAAACAGTATATGAGGAGACATGTGTCAAAACCTGTGATATTGGTCAATGTTATCAACATGAAGCAGTACGTATTGATGAGCTTGTTAAAGACTTAACTCATCAATTTCAACCATTGATATCTTCCCTTTTGGTCGACCAGCAGTGCCAAATAAGTAGATATCGTCATCGTTTGGACTATCCTCATTTCTCTTAGGTCGATTAAACACAGTTTCCACTCCATCAAAGTATCTTGAACAAAAGGTTATACATTCTTGTGTGATATATCCTTCTGCCACTGATCCTTCTGGTTGTGCTCGATTACGCACTTTGGCTTTAAAGATGCCAAATACCTACAATAGGAAGTAAATATGCTCACTTAAAGTACTACAAAAGCTACAATGATCCTAAAAAAATGCTAACCTTTCAATGGGATACATCCATCTATATATCACTAGCCCCCCAAGCTTTGCTTTTTCAGTTAAATGTACAATAAGATGAACCATAATAGTAAAGAAGCTTGGCAAAAACACCTTCTCCATCTGACACAATACCATCACCACCTTATTTCCAAGTTTATCTAGTTTCTCCACTGACAATTCTCTCGCACACAACTCCTTAAAAAAATGTGATAAACTAGATATTATATCTAGAATATCAGTATCTTTTGCAGCCCTTAAGGCAATAGGAAGTAAATCATGCATCAAAATGTGACAGTCATGGGTTTTCATATTGAACAACTTACGCTCTTTCAAGTTGACACAACGAGAAATGTTACTTGCATACCCATCTGGAACCTTGATATGCTTCAACACCCGTAAAAATCGCAATTTCTCTTCAGATGACATTGTGTAAGGAGCATTAGGGAGTTGGAATTTGCCATTAGGCAATTCTATAGGATGAAGCTCTGGCCTAATCTTCATAACCTCAAGGTCTTTACGTGCCTTATAATTGTCTTTTGATTTCCCCTCTAGGTTTAATAAAGTTCCTAAGAGGTTATCACATATATTCTTTTCAATATGCATTACATCTAGATTATGTCGACTCCCAATATGGTAGATCAAAGAAAACACCTCTTTTTTTCCATGATTGTTTCTCATCCTTTTCATCAACCTCATTAGATGAGACACGTTTTCCATATGTGAAAGTTGTTTTAGTTAGCTCAACAAGAATATCACTACCACTAGACGGTATTGGAGCACACCTAAGCTCTACATTACCATCAAATCCAACATCATCGTAACGAAATGGATGGTCATTAGGCAACCACTTTCTGTGCCCCATATAGCAAAATTTATGTCCATTTTCCAACCACAAAGAATGTGTTTAGTGAGCACATGATGGACATGCATAACGACCCTTTGTACTCCAACCAGACAAGTTTGCATATGCTGGAAAGTCATTAATGGTGGAATGAAGAGCTACCCTTAACTTAAACGTTGTCTTGCTGTATGCATCAAACGCATCAACTCCTTCCCACAACTGTAACAATTCTTTAACAAGTGGTTGCAAATACACATCAATATCATTACCAGGAGCTTTTTCCCCAGGAATTATCATTGACACTATGATCGATGATTGTTTCATGCAAAGCCAAGGGGGTAAGTTGAAAGGAATCAATAACACAGGCCAAGTACTATGTGTACTACTCATGACACGAAAAGGATTAAATCCATCACTTGCAAGCCCTAACCTAATATTTCGTGGATCACATGCAAAATCAGGGTATCGCTCATCAAAGTCTTTCCATGCTTTACCATCTGCTGGATGTCTAAGAATTCCATCATTAGTCCTATCCTTATGGTGCCAAATCATATCTTCGGCTATTCTTGAAGACTTATACATCCTAAGTAGCCTTGGTATGAGAGGGAAATAACGTAAGACTTTATTTGGTAATCTTCTATCCTTATCCTTCCATCGTGATGTATGACACTTGTCACATTCATCTTGGTTTTCTCTTCCATCCCAATATAAAATACAATCATTTGGACAACTATGGATTTTTTCATATTGAAAGCCCAAATCCTAATTCAATTGCTTACAATTATTCCAGGATGACGGAAAAGGAATTATACTAGGAAAGACTGTGACTAATAAAGTCAATAACTGATCAAATGACTTGTTAGACCAACCATACATGGATTTCAAATGAAATAGGTGCAAAATAAAAGAAAGTTTCGGATAACTTGACCCCGGATATAGTACTTCGTCAGCCATTTCTTTTACCCTTTCATATCCAGCATCCTCATGATGTTCTCTCTCACCCACTCCATTGTTAAAATGAAAACCATTATTAATATCATCATCCTCATCTTCTCCCTCTATAGGATCTCCCATCTCAAACTCATGACTATCATCATTATTCTCGGCACATTCTTGTCCAATAGTGTCAAAAATATCATTCAATAATGTTGTAGTATCAACAAGACCGTTTATCTCATGATCACTATTGATCAAGCTAGTTCTAGAAGAATTGAGATTAGAAGATGTTGGCATGTAAATTGTTTCCCCATGATATATCCAATCTTTGTAGCTACGCATAAATCCATTAAACATCAAATGACGTTTAACAATATCTCTACTAAACCATGCATTTTTCCCAACTTGGCATTTAGTACCAGGACATATTATAAACTTAGGATCCAAAGTGTGAGCAAAAGCAAAATCAAGAAATGATTCAACTCCCTTTATGTATTCATCAGAGGTCCGATGCATATTAATCCAGCTTTTATCCATTTAAGTACGTTGTAACCTAAAAGTTAACATTTTGGGTAACTCAACTACATTAGTTATACTAGCATCTAAAATTTCAAACAATTAGCTATACTTAGAATTATAATATCAACACCGTCTAGGTTCACATAAACTATGACTTCAAATCATAAATCCCACATTATTATATTAACAAGATTACATAGACATACTTATAAAAAATAATACTTCCACTAGTGTTAACATCAATGAGAAATTATTAAATGAAAACAACTTTTACTATACAATTAAAACAAACTCAATCAACATAGAGAAAGAAAAAGAAATTTTACATACAAAATTGATGAAATAATGAGCAATGTACTATCACAGAGTACCGAAATAGCTACTAGTGTTCACAGAGTACCAAAATATCTACTAGTTTTTACAGAGAGCAAAGGAAATTTTACATACAAATTGATGAGATTATGAGCAAAAGAATTGTTGCTATATATGTACTAGATGTACTCTCACAACAACCAATTGACAAGAACTAATAATCACTGACCATATTAACAATTAACAAGCTTAACAACCCCACAAGGATTATTAACAATTTACTACTACCAATTGACCACCATAACCTCCACCATGCTTAACTACAAGCATAATCACTACTAATCACCATTAATACTACAATATTCGACCCAAAAAATAAGCAATTAAAAAGCTTATACAAAGTTTTCCAATACATCGAAAAATCCCAATTTAACATCCTAAGACCTAAGAACTAATGTCAGTTTCACACAAAGATTTCCAATACCATCGAAAAATTCCAATATCACATCAAACCCTAAGACTTAAAGTATATTTAAGCAAAAATCAATGTATCTTACTCAATTGTCAACAAAATTTCTAAAATTAACAATATAATTCAAAGGAACCAATAAACAAGAAATTTTACATGGCCAAACCAAAGTCCTGTTTCACTCATCTACTCATAAAAAAATCTAAATATACAAATTCATCTTTAATAACTTTAAAAAACAACAAATTTCGAAAATTAACAATAGAATTCAAAGAAACCATTAAAATTCATCTTTAATAACTTCAAAAAACAACAATAATAATGCATAGTTTGATTACAAACCTTAGAGAGATGAACCCAGATGACAAATTGTAGATTAGAGGAAGGAGATTGAGCAAAAGACTCGAAATTAGGGCAGAGTCGAAATTTTTGGCAAGGTCGAAATTAGGGCAGAGTAGAATACATGAAGGGGAAGAAGATGAATAGGTATACTGATCTCCTGGCGCGCGAAATGGAATAGGGCAGATAGTCGAATTTCTTATTATATTTTAAAATGTTTTTAGCCACGCTTACAATTAAGGCTGATTTGTTGAATAATTCTATCTCACTTATATTTTAGCCACGCTTATAATTAAGGCTGAATAGATTGTGTGCCTGAATATATAATATCTTAATAATATTTAAATAACGTGTAGTCACGCTTATGAGTGATACTATAAGGCTCACGCTTAATAAGCGTGCCTAAAGTGTTATAAGTGAGTCTAAATGAAAAATGATTGCCACGCTTAAATAAGAGTGCCTAAATAACTGTAGCTATTTACAACATTTTTTGTAGTGAGGTCAAAGGTTAATCTCCATTGTTTATTGTAAGGTTAATCAGAATTTGAAGCGCCTCTTTTCTTCCTTTCGTTTTCTTGTGTAAATTTTTTATAGATGTTTATTGTAAGATTTGTAAGATGTTTTAATTATTTTGATTATTCGTTTGTTATTAACAGATTTAGATTTTGATTATTTTGATTATTCTTGTGTAAATTGTAAGATTTGTAAGATTCGTAAATTGTAAGATTTGTTAATCTCCATTCGTCTGTTATTTTGATTATTCTTGTGTAAATTGTAAGAGTTGTAAATTTTTTTCTTTATCAACAGATCTAGAAATATTTTTGAGGATTGAATGTTGGGTTTCTTTAATTTGTTCTTATTAATTTCTGGGTTGGATTTTTTGTTCTTCGTTTTTTGGTACAAATGGAAATTCCTGGACTAAACGAAATGCAAAAAAAAATATGAGTAAAGGCAGCGCTTTTTACAAGAACCGGAGCAAATGTGTTTTTTTTAATTTTAAAAAATTGACTATAGGCTGCGGTTTTTAGAACCGCAGCAAATACCTATTTTGTCATCTGTTGCTATTACTAATGCTGCGAGTCAAAACCGCAACCTATAGCCCCAAAAAAACCGCAGCCTATCTGCTTTTTTCCACTAGTGCCTGTTAATTCATTTTCTAACTATGTTAAAGAAAAAAATACTCAAAATAACTACATTTTATCTCGATGATTTTGATGCATTGACCTTTGATATTCTTAGTGTGCAGAGTTGGATGCTTTTTTTGCTAATTTGTCTAATGATGAGTGGTTTTCAAAGTTTTAGTGCATTCTGGTTTGCATGAGTCATGCCCACACTTTTCTAAGCTTTTGATGCTATCATTGATTTCGTCTATATCCACAGCAACAGTTGAAGGAGTGTTCTCTGCGATGAAGATTATCAAAACTGAGTTACACAATAAGATATCTGATGAATTTTTAAATGATAGAGTTGTGACTTATTTTGAATGTGATTTGTTAAAAAACATGTCAAATGATGATATTGTGTCGTTATCAAAATATGAAAACTCGACGTGGTCAATTACTGTGATTAAAAAGCTGATGATGTAATTTTTTTATATTACCGATATTGACATCATTTGATTCTTTTATAGATCGGCTTCTGATTTTACCTTTGCACTTATTGATAGAATCTGATTGTCTCTTAATTCTTGAATTGGTAGATTGATATCCTTCATCATAGTTTACATTTGTTATTGTAGTCTTTATTCAATATTTCTCGATTATACTTTCAAGAATAATTTAATTGAATATACAATTTCAATTGGTAGGAATATTGAACAAATGCAAGATGTAAAATTTCAAAATTAACTTTCATTTGATTGGTAGAAAAAGTAATTTGCTAAATATTGCATTTTATTAGATGAATATTTCATTTGTTCAATCATTTTCAATATTGCATTTGTTCTATCTTACTCTTTTTTAAATTTAAAATTAAAAAAAATGATTTTAAAATATTGCATTTGTTCAATCTTACTTTATTTTGATCAAATGGCTGGGTGTAAAATTTTTAAAATTCAATGAACAAATGCTAAATATTTCATTTAATTGGTAGAAAATTAAAATTATGTTTTACATTTGTTCTAAATGACGTATATAGGTAATTTCAAAAAAAAAATGACGTATATAGGTAGAAAATGACTGGGTGCAAATAGTTTGTTTTACAATGAATGACTGGGCGTAAAATTTTAAGGAAAAATTACCCAGAATAATACGACCTTTCACCTATTTTCCAAGAATAATACGAACTTTCAATTAACCACCAATAATACGAACTTTGACATGTATTTTCCAGTGGTATACCTTACCTGTTTACAACTGGTTCTACAGGTCAAATTATGACCGTTGCTTCTCACGACATGTTGAGGAAGACCAAAAAAAGGTTGTGCAGACATGTTCCTCAACATGTTGTGAGAAGCAACGGTCATAATTTGACCTGTAGAACCGGTTGTAAACAGGTAAGGTATACCACTGGAAAATACATGTCAAAGTTCGTATTATTGGTGGTTAATTGAAAGTTCGTATTATTCGTGGGAAATAGGTGAAAGTTCGTATTATTCTGGGTAATTTTTCCAAATTTTAAAATATTGCATTTGTTCAATCTTCCTTTTTTAAAAAAAATTAATTGGTAGAAAATGACTGGGTGTAAAAAATAATTTGCTAAATAATCAAAAATAACTTTCAGTTAATCAAATTATCTCAACAATCCATGTGACAGAACTCCCAACGAATGTCACCCAAAATTTTTCAATTTTGAATAAATAGTATGATATCGTTAATCAAATCTTAGCCATTTATGTGGCAGAACTTTTAAGGTGTGCGACTCAAAATTTTTATATCTTTGTAATAGATAGTATAATATGATGAATGCAATAAAATTATCTTACGTTATTCAAATACATATTTTATATCTCCTATCTTTCTAGTTATTTGATAAAAACAAATCTATATTTTTATTGAATTCGCTCCATTAAATTTTTAATTCTTTTCATTACAATTGATAAAGAAAAAAAAAGAGTGTAAAAATAATTCTTAAATAAATTAAAAATAACTTGTCATATAATCAAATCACGACAATCGATGTGGTTGAACTCCTTAGTAGAGCTATTTAAATGTGACTTGACCTTAAAAGCCGAACCAAAACAAAAAATTAAGCGACCCAAAAATATGTTTCTTTTTTAGGTTTATCAAACCGAAGTGGCGCCTGCACCGATTATCTATCGAAAATTGTAAAATTGAATCCAAAATGCGACCGATTTTTATAATCGACATGTAACCGTTAACCGAGATCACCCAAACCTAATAGTGACCAACCCGAGTCATACTCGACCCGAATTATGCTCAAAACCGAACTTAACCAACTTAACTCAAACGAATTTTTAATCGAAATGCAGTAAACTTGAACCAATTTTTAACATAGAGATATGATCGACTTATATTCAATCATCATATTAGTTAATCTAATAAAGTAATAGAAATTTTAATAAATTAAATTTTATACATACATGGTTACATATATTTAGAATTAATAATCAATGTTCAATTTTCATTTAACTATTTTTAATCAAATTAGATGAAAAATGATAAAACTTTAATTTTCTTATACAATGAAACAAGTAGAAGTAACAAAATAATAATCACTAACAAATTTGCATTTTAATTGTTTTGCTTTAACTCGAGGAAATCTTATCATCAATAAAAAAACGTCTAACAACTTAATCTGATATACTCGATCCAAAGTAATTAGTAATTCGTAGCCGAATTCTACTGGAAAATAATACTCGAACCCATCAGTACCCGGTAAAATCGAACCAATTATTAACCGATGGAAGTAAAAAACCGATTGACTACTCGACACGAACTTCAACTGACACCAAACCAATGCTAACCCGATAGCTCAAATAACTTATCTACAATCGAACCGTGACTAACCGACCTAACCCGAGTGTGACCCATGCATATGAAAATTAAGCGATCCAAGATACAACTGAACCGTATGGCATCCGTCCAAAACCGACCCTGTAACACCCCTGAATTTCCGACCCCTTAAACGAAATCAAAATCGTGAAGGACGGAAGGAAATTCGGGCGTTACAAAAAAAAGAAAAGGAAAATGATTTAATTAATTGTTAAAGATTAACTCTAAAAAGGTGAGGAAAAAAAATTTCGGCGGCACCTCTACTAAACTCGAACATATGTGGTAGAGCGATCAGCACAATAAAACATTAGACTAATCTAAGGCATCATTGCCCTTTTAAAATCTCACGCCACGGTGGAATAATTCATCACCGACTTTTCAAATCGACATGCCAAGAGTGGATCGTGGTTCCAATGTCAACGCGTGCGTTTTAAGATGACTTAACACTTCAAAACCATACGACGTTATAAACTACACAGCGGAAATACATTTATACAAAGGAGGGCACAAGGCCTATTAACAAACATATACAACCAAGTTTCACAAAAGATAAATAACTACAAAATCAAAGGATAACGATATTCTTCGCCCTTGTCACTCTCCCCCAATGCAATGCAATGCAAAAAGAAGCTCTAATACCTGCTACGACTGTCCATGATCCTCCTGCTGCTCGACATCAGACCAAGGCCAATGTGTCATAGCAGGACAATCATAGAAAGTCATCAAACAATCAAATATAAACACAAACATGTACACGTCAGTAACTAGCATCAAATATAATAAGATCAACTAATAGATAACATTATGTTATACAACAACATAAAAAGATTTCATAGGACACAAACACAAATAGTACTTGTTTACCGTCCACCTATGCTTCTTGGATAGAATGTAGGTCTTCACATTTCTCTCCTTTGAGGTAAGTTAGCTTAGGCGCACTTCTCACTAGCATAAACTACTCTATCATTGAATAATCAATGATTAGACTTTCTATTAATGTGTAAGCTTTTTATGAATGAATAAGCTTTCTTTGAACGAGTAACATTCTACCAGTAAATCTTTTCTTCACTTCATGGCATAGTGACAAGGCCATGGGCGTTATCGGCCACCCGGCGCCCATCGCAAAGTATGAGCTCATACCCCCTCCAGCTGACCTTTCCGGGTCCTACCTTCGGGAAACTAACACTGGGGTACTAATCCAGTGGAGAGGCAACCATATTGGGGTTTGCAAGGCCCGCATGGTGACACCTCGGTCAAGGGGCGTTATCGGCCACCCGGCGCCCAATTGAAAAAGTATGCTCATACCCCCCTTACGGTGGTCCCGTCGAACCTCACCTAGGGGACTACTAAATCAACAGGATATAATCCAGTTGAGTCACGCCAACTAATCATAATTTAGTACTTTATCAAAGGGGAAATAACTCCCGCTTTTGACTGTTAATGAATGCCCTGGGATAGCAGAACGCCTAAACCCACTGAGCAACTCAATAAATATATGAAATTCATCTATAAAAGAGTATTCTAACTCCAAGTAAGGCATAATTCAATTTTTAAATAAATGAGGGGGATGGTCCTCGCCTTCTACGAATACTCTCATTCTCTAAACTATTCTATGCTCAAGGATTTCGTAATCGATATCTCTTCATACAAGGCTTACTCGCTAATATTTCATAGTTTCGATACAATGCATATCATCACAATAATAATAAAGTCTTAAAACAATTGCATATAAGGATAGTTACTGCGTGTACGTACCTGTAAGCGTCACTGCACGACTAAAAGTCATAAAAATCATCCAATTAAAGTTCTACCTTCCTCTTATGAATTGGGCACCTATAGAGTTATGAATGGAACTAATAAGTCTCCTTAACTACTTTGTCATACCAACTAAATACCAAAGTAACCGCTATCACCCATTCAACATGAGTTTCCGATCACTCTAGCACGCTCATAGCACATTCAGTACAAGTCAAAATCATTACCTCAACACGACACAAGTCCTTCCATCAATTTAAAAGTAAAAGTATATGTGAGTCGTTTCTTTACATTAACCAATTTTGTACATATCGACTCGCGTTACCCAAAAATAACCAATCACAACTAAGCCTTACAATTTTTAACACAACACTTATACATAGAGTTATCGAATCGCGATATCATTTGTTACATTCTACAAGGCTAGAAAGAACTATAATCAAAACAAGACAAATAACTTGAGCAACCATCGACGAAGAGTAGTCATCATGCTCTTAGCTTTCTAACACCATGCATTATGACTTGAATAACATCCTAATAAGGGTATTTGTAATTTACAACAATCAACCCAAAACAACTAGCAACTATTATTCTCAATTTAGACCAAAAAATCACTTTCATAGTCACTAGAATCATCACTATCAATAATACCCAACAATTCATACCATCCATAATAACCGAATAAAGAAACATAAAATAATCGTAAATACTTGATTAGAGGAATAGCCAATTGAAATCCCCATTTGAACAATTAAACTCATAATTGACTATTTTCGATTTTCATGATAGTCTGCTAGTATTTTGGTCATAAATCTCTCATACGAAATCATTTTGGGGCGATTCAAGTGCCCACGCGACCGCGACTTCGAGCTCTACAAATCTTATGAAGAAACCATAACCTAAAAATGCCCTGAAGAGGCTCGACATCAGCCAAAAACAGGAAGAACAGAATCTGAATTTTTTTTTCTTTCCAAAACTTTGCTTTTAAACTTTAAAGGTGAATCAAAACCCCAAAATGTAATAACTAATCAAATACTACCACATGAATTAGAAATTCAAAATAACCCAAATGAATCTAACTTCAATACTTGAACTAATTACCCAATTTATGTATAATAAAGTTAATATTCAACTACACTTGATTTCTATTACCCACATAAAGATTTAATGAAAGTAACACAAAACCAACACCAAACTCATAAACTTAGATAAAATCTCCATTAAAATTAGAGAATTAATTAGAGAATAGAAGAGATGACTTACAAAGAGTGAGACTAAGAAGTGGACCAAGAGATGGGTGGTCCTTGTGGTGGTGGCTCACGTGTGTGGTGGTGGACCACAATTGGTGGTCGTGTGGGCAGCCTCTACGGCTGGAGGAGGAGAAACGCAGCAGAGCTGCTCTTAGGAGGCCTACAGCCGCCACCTGCTGTTAGAGTAGGGTGGACGGGACTGCTCTTGGTGGTGTCGTGGTGGCGCAGGGCTGCTGCTGGCCGCCAGCTGCTGGTGAGGGGAAGGATATGTGAGGTAGAGAGGGAAAATGGTGATAGTAGTTTTGAGTATTTAGGGTTTAATGGCCTTTTATCCTCCTCCTCCTTATTATTATGTTTATTTATTTATTTATTTATCTAGATTTGTTTTCTTGCGAGACCTAACTACGAGGCCTACCTTCGTGTGCTCACACATTTTAATAAAATAATCATTTGTTTCAAACCACTTTATTTAGAAATCGTAACTATATTTTTCATATATATATGTATATTAATATTAAATTTTGTATATAAAAGGAACTTATTTAAACTACTTCAAAATTAATTTAATACAATTATAAAATCCCCAAAGGTTATTAAAATATCAAATAATGACGTCTGAAAATCTCGGGGTGTTACAGACTACCCCCCTTAAAAGGAGTTTCGTCCCCGAAACTGGAGTAAGAAGAGTACAAATCATGAAAATTTCTATTTCTAATAACTCAAGAACATGTTTTAACCATTTTAAGCTCAAGAATTGGCTCAAACTTTATGACTTTATTGACACTATTAACAAATAGGATACTTAATCTATCAAAATAGTCATTCATACTTAGTTCTGAGTATTTATAATCGCCTAAATAGACACGAACGACCGAGCAAATCATGAAGTTATGACACAAATTAACTCAAACAACCCATTAAAAGTATGTAATTATCACAAATTAACCAAAACAACCAATCAAGAGCAATGAAAATATCACACAAATTGACTCAAACTACCAATCAAAAGCATGTGAATTTGCAATAAGTTGATATCATAAAGGAGAAAACGCGTGAAACGCGCAAAATTTAATCGCATTCTACCCCCCTTAAAACTTAGTTACGACCTCGTAACTCAAATATCCTCAAAATAAGGCAATATGAATCTTCTCTTTGACCTCATAATTAAGGTCCTATAAATGTCGGGATTGACTTCCTCTTATCAACAATTCTTAATACTCCTTTCATCGGGCGAAACCCTCGATAATAATCTCCCATAGTGAACACATCATAACCTGTAGTAAACCATCTTTCAAGTTTACTAAACATCACAATCCATTTTTCTTTCACTTATATTTATCTCATAAAACAGTCGACTATCTGAGACATTTGCTTAATTCACTTTATTTTAATTTACTAGAGCAATAAAATTAAATATGATTGAATAAGGGCGTTCATTAGGGTGACACTGGTCTTATCGAGTGACTTTATGCATAAGAGTTGATACGTTTGTATTACTACAATGCAAGGTGTTGGATTTGGATGATTGCGCACATAAGCTAACTTGGTTACTACTTTAAAGAGTGTAGTATTATTAGGACTTGTAAAGAAACAACTTTACTTCCACACAAGTTTCAAGGGAACTAGTCAAATGTTTTACAAAGACATGGATGAAGTTGATGGAGTAAGGATAGCAAAATCATTTATTAAGTGGAATTTAACATCCATTGTCAATGAACACTTCTAATCCTAAGGGATGGCAATTGAAAATTTCAATAATTTGTTTGATAGTTTAATTAGAATAAAATTATTTAATTATATTATTTCATGCAAATACATTTTATAACAGTTGCTATATTTTTGTTATGTAATAAATATAAATATTTTTGTTACGCAACTTTTTAATAGATAGATGTTTTTACTTTTCTTGGGTGTAAAAAAAAACTTGTTAAAGTATTCAAAAATAAAGTAACAAGTAATCAAATCCCAACAATCTATGTGCCAAAACTCTGGAAGAGTGCAACTTTTAATCTTTCAATATTTTTGATAGATTTTATTATTATGAAATGGTGATAAGATATGATATAATATAATGAAAGAAAATTTAGAGTGTGAAATAATTGCCAAGTAATTAACAATAATTTCTCAACAATCCGGAAGAACTCTCAAGTAATGCCACTTGAAATTTTCCAATTTTTTTTAATAGATACACTAGTGGAAAAAACCTTAAGGGCTGCGGTTTTTAACCCTTATGGGCTGCGGTTTTTAGCCCTTATGGGCTGCGTATTCTGACCGCAGCCATTATTGTAGCAGCAAGAAATATTAGATAAGGGCTGCGGTCAAAATACGCAGCCCAAAAAAGACTAAAGGGCTGCGGACAGGTCAAAAAACCGCAGCCCTTTAGTCTTTTTTCAAAATAAAAAAAATTTTTTTTTGCTTTTCGTTTAATTCCATTCCAAGACCATCGTTTTTTTTGGATATGAAAGAACATCAAATTTGTTCTTTGATCTGAAAGAACATCAAATTTTTAAATCGAAAAATAACAAATCAGCTGATATGTTCTAAAAATACAGATCTTCATACACAAAACGAAGAACAATTAATACAGATCGATTAATACATCAAAACAAAGAACAACCTAGATCGAAAGAATAAAAATGATGAACATCAAACATCAAAAAACATCAAAGATCTATTACATAAACGAACAAGAAATTTCGAAACAAAAAACAACCCAGAAATTTCGAAACAAAAAACAATCAAGATCTATTACATAAACCAAATCTTACCAAATTACAATAAAAAAAAACAAAATAAAAGAGATTTACACACAAGAATGAGCAGCAAAGTTCTTCAGAGGGTTTTCGAAGATCTGGAAAGGTCTAACAAATCTTCAATGATCGAGATCTAACAAATCTTCCAGACTTTTCGAAGTTCTTCAATGAGCAGCAAAGTTCGAAGAAGGTCTAACAAATCTTCAATGAGCGAGATCTGGAAAGGTATTCTGAGGGTTTGAAGAAATTCAGAGAAAACGAAGGTTTTTAGGGTTTTTAGATCAAGAAATTCAGAGAAAACGAAGGTTTTTAGGGTTTTTCAGTGGAATTTCGCCAAAGAGACAAGGAAGAATGAAGAAAGTATTCGTTTAAGAGAAAACGAAGGTTGATTTAATTTCAGTGGAATTTTTAGTTTTTGGGGTCAAATTTGGTATGGTTTTTTAGGGTTTCTTTGCTTAAACGAATCTGAAATTGAAGAAATGAGGAAGTAATAGCAGCTCTTGAAAAGAATGAATTGATTTAATTTCAGATTTAATTTCGAAGGGTTTATTTGAGGAAGTAATGGCTAAGACAAAGAAAGGGAGATGAGGGATAAGAGAGAGAAAGGGATAAGAAATTTGGGTTGATTTAATTTCGAACGGTTTATTTGGCTGATTTTGGAAACGGCGCATATGAAGCTTAAACGCTTAAAAGCTTTAGGGTTTATTTGGCTGATTTTGGGCTTTCACTTTGGGCTGCGGACATACCATAAAACCGCAGCCCCTTTACCAATTTTTTTTTTATTTTCTTTATTTAATTTCGAAGGGTTAAGGGCTGCGGACATACCATAAAACCGCAGCCCCTTTACAAATTTTTTTTTAGTTTTCTTTATTTAATTTCGAATGGTTAAGGGCTGCGGACACATAAAAAACCGCAGCCCTTTCTTTATTATACTTTTTGAAACACATTAGGGCTGCGGTTAAGGGTAAAAACCGCAGCCCTTGTTAATTTTTTTTTACCACATTTTTTTTACTCATATTGGCTGCGTGTTCCTAAAAACCGCAGTCAATAAGTAGCAGCCAATAGCTTTTTTTCCACTAGTGATAGTAGGTTAATTACAATAAAATTATTTAATTATCTTACTATATTCAAATACAATTTAAAGCAAATTCTATCTTTTTGTTATGTAACAAAAGAAAACTATATTTTACTGAATTCGCTCGCTTTAAAAATAGCTGATTAGATGTTTATACAACAACAAAATAAGGAGTTTTTAGACGCTTGTATGTAGACGCTTAAACAACCGTCTAAAAAAAAAATTTCGACTGATTATTTTCGACGGTAAAAAGTGTCGGAAAAAGCTAGAAAAAGCGTATAAATTACCAAACTATTAAGTGGTATATTTCCCTCCTCTCAAATGAAAAACAAATGTTGAAATTCAGAAATTAAAAAAAACCCTTGCCCATTTTCCTCACAACCCTAATTCTATTGGACATCTCCTATGCATTTCCTATGCATTTCACTCTTGAATTTGTTTCATCCCATTGACAAGTTCATGAGTTCATGATGCAGATTCCGTTTCAATCTCAAAGGTTCTTTATTTGCGTAAGCTTTCTTCCTCCTTCTCTCTTAGTTATCTTTGAAAATTAATGTTTTGTTAAGCAAAATTGGGTGAATCAACAACTACAATGGTAAATTCTCCCAGGTCTTCTTCTGTTCTAAGGAATATAAAGTTACATGTGGTATTAGTTTCCCATCCTAATTTGATTGATGCTTTTTGCTATGGCTGGTCGCTCACTCGCACCGCCATTACTTCCAGGTTCTTTATTAGTTCTTTTTTTTTTCCATTTTTTCTTTTCTTTTCTTTTCATGTTCTTCAACCCTAATTTGATTTTGATTTCGTTTTCTTTTCATGTTATTCACTTAATTTTTTTTATACATGTTTTTTGATTTTCTTTTGTTGGAATTCTTATTTTCCAGTCCAACTTTGTTTTTTGAATTCTTAATTTCTAGTCAGCCTTTGTTTTTGTGTAGTTGTTGGGAGGAGCTGTTGTTGCAAGGAGTTGTTGAGTAGCTGCTATTGCGAGGAGATGATGCCTTTGTCTTCTTCAATAGTAAGTATATTATACTTCACATAAATTGTTGGTAGATAATTTCAAAGAACTGGCTTTTAGACAATATAATACTTCACATAAGTTGATTTGGATTATTTGTCACTTGAGTTTAGGGTCTTTGTTGGCTACTGATTCAAAATCACTTGAAATAGAACCCCAAAACAGTAAGCTTTGGAGCTGATAATCTATTTCATCCACTTCTTTTTTCTATTTTCTTATGGTTGTAAGTATTTTTCACTGTGTTTTTAATGTTGATAATAAAAGACACTTAATCCTATAGGTATGTGAGGAAAATGTTTTGATTGTTATAGCATTGAACTGTTGGCTTCGTGTGATAAAATCTATTACAATTATTTAAGAATTACTTTGATAATGTTTATAAATAAATTTTGTAATTTATTTCTTAATAGTAGGTTTTATTAATCGTAGCACATCGCATCAACTGTGTATTCCTTCAGTTGCTACTTACCACAAACTAAATTCTCCAAATAGCTCGATGAACCAAGAACATCAAATCTCTTGATTTTCTTGGTGATTTACTGTTCTTCAACTAGTTTGGTTAAATTGTGTTGAGATATTTTGTGAATTTAATGAATATGGGTGTAAATTGATTAGCTGATTGATTTGAGATATTAGCTTTTGATTATGATTTAGATTTGTTTTCCCTAATCAAGACCCATGAACTGTATATGGTTATCAAATTGTACGAAAGATTATTGTTGTTAATGAAAAAAAGATTATGTCTTTAATTGGAATATAATCATGTGTTTTTTGATTCAAATTTTTTTAGGTGGTGATTGATCTTAATGATCCAAATATTGGTGGTTTTGTTGATTATGTTGGACTGGCTGTACATTTGAGTTTTACTTGGAGGTAATTGTGGTTTTGTTGTTATGAAACAAGAGGCATTCGCAACTAGGGAGACAGTCTCTAATGTTTTGTCCAAAGTCTTGCAGCATATCAGTTCTTGGCTTCTTGCTTGAAGGTATCTTCTCTAACAATATGGGTTAGATTTGAACTTTACTTCTTGTTTAAAGTCTGATACTTTTCTGATAATGCAGTAAATAGGACTATTGTCAAGTCTGATATGGTTAAGTGCTGTTCTTGTCTTTTTTGTTTGAACTTGGCTTTCGAGCCTACGACCCTTTGTAGTTGTTAGTGTGTTGGTGCTGCACATTGTCCTGTGTTCATTGCAGCATCAATTAGTATTGGTCTGCTGGTGGTTTAATTGTTGATGTGTGTGTTATCTCTTTCTGGTGGCTGATAAGCTGTTGTTCTGTTGGTGTTTTGGTTTTGGTCGTTCAGATACTAGATCTTTGATATCCTTCGCATCTGCTGCTGACTTGTACTTTTGATCTACTGTTTTTAGTCCTGCTGATTTTGTTATGCTGATCAGCTTCTGTGGAACTTGGAGTTGCTTGTTGTTAGCCTCTTGCAAAGGAAAGTGGTGTTAATTTATGTGTTGGTGTTGTGATTATTTATATAAAGAAGTGAATGATGTTAGGAAGCAACTAGGTCTCAAGAGTCTTTCCTGTCTTCCTTTGGAGTGTAGACATTGGATCCTTTTGGAGTTCCAATGTTACTTGATCTTCATTTGGGTATATTAAATTGTAGTGATATAACTAATTTCCACCTTCAAGTTTTTGATATAGTAATATTTTGGCTCTATGAATGAATGAGATTTCAGGATATCTCTATTTAAAGTTGTTTTTTATGATTTAAATGGAAGCAATTGGGTTTCAAGTAGTTGCTTCCTAACATCATACAACTGATGCTACTCAAGTATATTTCCTTTTCTTTATTAAATTAATTGTTCAACACAATAAAGTCGTGAATGTTGCAATGGATGCTTTAGTATAACAAAACAGTATAGATGAGATGCTCAAGTGCTTTGCTTTGTACAATAGTGTGAATAATTGTTGTTCGTTGCAACATCTCAAATAGAGGATTAAAAATTTTGCTGCAGACTATAAGCGAGATTGAGATTGTTCATTATTATAAGTTTTTCATGTCATTGCTGCATCTTGATATTGTGAATGAATGATGAGTAGTGTTCTGATCTTATTCAAGACTTTTCATTAATGAAAGTATTACATGTATTTATATACTATCATAATGTGTTGATGTACTCTGACGTATTGGGTTGAAGGAGAATAAGAATGACTTATGAGAGCTTTGTTGCTTTCAGGATGTGTTAATAAGGGTCTAGCTGATTGTGGTGTAATGTATATATTGCCTCAACCAACTGTAGAAAACAAGAGGTAGTTCATCGAATGAAGGCAATAGCCCAACTCTTTCAATCAACTTGTTCCGTTTGAGACATTAACATCATTAACAATACGCTAATTACTGAAAACTTTATGTGCAACTGTAGAATTCTGCTTGCTGATGGACCGATGATATCGTGGGGAATCCGAGAAAGAAAAGCTGTATTTACTGTATGTAGTAGTGGAAACACAAGTCACTTGTCTTCTCAAGAAGCTAAGAGAGTAACCTCTGCATGCTGGATATGTCCTTTTGGGACTAAAGTCGCTGTGGGATATGACTTTAGGGATATTATTATGATCTATACCGTTGAAAAAGCCAATGTTTATCCGTCGAAAAGCTCCATGTTTTTTTTTTGTAGTGTTAATTTCTCTCTTTTTATTTTAATTGGTAGAAAATGACAAGATGTAACAATAATTTTCCTAGGAAATAAAATATAATTCGGCATTTAATCAAATCACAATAATCAATGGGGCAGATTTCTCAAGAAATGCTACTTTAAAATTTTCAATCTTTTTAATGGATAATATGATTACGATAATATTATTTAATTATTTTAGTTTATTCAAAGACATTTTATAACGATTTCTATCTTTTTGTTATGTAATAAAAACAAATCTATGATTTATTGATTTCACTCTATTCAAAAATATCTAACTAATTTAGAAGTCTTTGCAATACACGGAGTTTTGAGACATATAATAATAAAATTTTCAAAGAATATTACAAGAAACAAATTTTAAAAATATAATTATGTTTGATAACAATATAACTTACTAATATATTAATCTAATTTAGCTCTTAAATTTTACTTCAAAATATTTCTAATGGTCTTCTAAAATTCAATTAAATAAAATAAACTACTATTTCTAAATGAATTGAGTTTATTTTGAATCAATTCAAACTAATTTATTTGTTTTAATTTTAACCTTATTCAAACAACATTTAATCATTTGAATAAATACTTTTTAAAAATAATTTCATACTTACATATAAAAAGTTTTTTTTTGAAATAATTTATCTCTTAAATTCTTATCATGGTATATAGAAAATGTAATCAAATCTTTCAAATACTTATCTTACAAAATTCAACTTTAAATTTATTTATGAAAATAAATTATTGTCATACACATAACACAATCAATTATAGTCCAATTAAATTAACACTTTTATATTTGGTAAAAGGAAATTGTCAAGTGTTGTTTTCCCGTTTTTATTAGTAATTATGATTGATTGAGGAAAATAAATTTCCACTGAATCAATTATGGCCTTTAAGAAAAACGTTTACCTAATTTTAAAATTTATATATAAAAATAAAATTAGTATGCAATTAACAAACTCTATTAAAACAATACATTCAGCAAAACTCTAAAAGTTACCATATATTATTTTACAATCTTTGTAGGATTTATATTATACGAGTAGAAGTTGATTTTTCTTATGGTGTAAAAATAACTTACTAAGAATTTTTAAAATAACTCGCTAAGTAATCTAATCTCAACAAACTATGTGATAGAACTCTTGTAGAGTGCCACTTGTTATTTTTCAATCATTAAAAAAGACATACTTTGATAAACAATATGAGTAGATGTTGATTTTTCTTTTGGTGTAAAAATAACTTGCCAAGTATTGAAAACAACTCGCCAAGTAAATCTGAACAACCCATATGGTAGAACTCCCTATTAAAAAACCATAATAATGCAAATACAAATTACAAATGAGAATTTGTATTTATCCTAATGTTGATGATAAAAATAAACTTACAAATAACTATACTAAATTAACTTGAAAATTAATTTGTAACGACAACCGTTACCCGGAAGCTTGATACTTGTTGTAGGAGTGTGATCACTTTCCTTTTGTAACATTTTCCCCCACAAAGGTACTTGGGTTTGGTGTTTGGAAATTCACAAAGAGATACAAACAACACAACACATCCTTAGTACTTAGGGTATGTCACTTGACAATAATGTGTCTAGAAAACTATAAGATTTGGAAGCTCTAAACAAGAGTTAATTACTCTCTTAAAAAGAACACAAGAAAATGAGAATAAGAGAGGAAGAATTCAGAAAAAAAAATGGTGTGTATTTCCACTCATCATCAAGCCCTATTTGAACTTTGGAGAGAAATTGAGTCTTTGAAAATTAATGATGACTTTGAAGATTAATGGAGGATGAAGAGGATGAAGAGGATGAAGATTAAATAATAGTGTAATAATGTAATAATTGTATTGGAAGTATGAGAGAGAAAATAATAAAATAATAGTATGAATTAAGAAAAGTGGGGTTTTAAGGGGTAAAAGTGAAAAGAAAATTTTCCAAAAATGGAAAGTATTCTAAAGTGGAAAAACTTATAGAACTACCCGTTTTAGTAAGGTGGAAAAACAAAAAGGAACGGAGGGAGTATCATATATAATAATATATTAATTCAGAAATCACTTTGACATGTGGCGATTTTAGAATGAGAGTTGTGAAATTCCTATGATTCGCCACTTTCACTTTCCTCAATTATTCCTTAATTAAGTACTGCTTTTTTATTCCTTAATCAAATAATGTTTTCTTATTTGCTCAATGATTATTTAATTAAATATTAGTTTTTATTTTCTCAATTATTATCAATAACTCTAGAGTACATAAATGTTGTTTCTATTTTACTTCTTTATTTAGGTAATTAAAGTGGACTTCTTATAAAATGTTATGTCTTTATGTATATTAAGATGTAAGTTGTCAATAAGTATAACATATACTCCCTCCTATGCAAAGAGATTGTCCCATTTGACTTTTCACGGATTTTAAGAAAAGTCAAATGGGACTTTTGGGGTAGGAGAGAGAGTGTTATTAGTGGTTTTTAATTGTAGAGATTAAAAATTAATTATTCAACATTAATTATTTCCAGAAATTAAATATTCAACCAAAAAATCAAAAAACAAACATTAATTAAACAAACATTCATCAGATTTTTCCAGAAATCTGATTAAACCAAAAAATATTCAACATCAAACATTCAAAATCAAACCAAAAATTATTCATCATTCATCATTCAACATCAAACAAACCCAGATCTTCAAAATCAAACCAACCCAGATCTTCAAAATCAAACAAACCCAAAAATCAAACCAAAAATCAAACACCATTTTTCCAGAAATCTGATGAATGTTTGGTTTAAACCAAACATTCAACATCAAACATTCATCATTCAACATCAAACAAACCCAGATCTATAATTACACCATTTTTACACAAACTAGAAAAATCAAACAAAAAAAAAACGAACAAACCCAGAAATGAACAAACATTTCTGGAAAAATCTACAAAAATCAGCTTTTTTTTTATTACACCATTTTTACACAAAAAACGAACAAACATTTCTGGAAAAATCAAACACCATTTTTACACAAACTTAATTAATCTACAAAAATCATCTTTAATTACACCATTTTTACACAAATCAGAAAAATCAAACCCAAAAAAAAACGAACAAAAATTATTTTTCCAGATCTTCAAAATGAACCCACAACGAATAAACCCAGATCTTCAAAAATTAGGGTACGATTTTCCTTTTTTTTGAATCCAGATCTTCAAGGCTTGAACCCAGATCAGAGAGAAGGAGGGAGAAGAAGGTTCTTAAAGGCTTGAAGGCTTGAAGAAGGAGAAGAAGGAGTAAAATGTGGAGTTAGCACCAAAGGCCATTTTTTATGTGGAGAAGAAGGAGTAAAATGTGGAGAAGAAAGAGTAAAATGAAGAAGATGAACAATAGGGTTTGAGGGAGAATGGTTTAAATGTCAAGTAAGGTTTGAGGGAGGTAGGGTTTAAATGGGGTGGGTAGATTTTAATAGGATTTGGGTTAATTTTTAGGTAGATTAATTAAGTTAGATTAATTTTATGGGGGTGAATTAGTAAGGGATAATGTAGGTAAAAATTGTAAATAGAAGAATTTATAAGGGTAAAAGGGTAAAAATTACATGCCAAAAAAGGAAATGGGACAATCTTTGTGACTTGACCAAAAAAGGAAATGGGACAATCTTTGTGAATAGGAGGGAGTATTATATATATACTATTTTGGTTGAGTATGTAACTTTTTTTCTATGAATATGAAATTTATTTTATCTGAATAATTAATAATCATACTAAAAAAAATTATCAAAATAAATAAATTACCATATATATGAAAGTTATAATATTTCATGCATTGTGTTTATAATAATTTTACATGAAAAGTTCATGAGAAACACATTTATAGTTGGAATCAAATTTAGCAATTCTTGCTGATAAACACCTAAAAATTAAAAAGTAGAGTAAGTATTACATGTCTACATATACAATAATTTTCATACAAAAATTTAATGCAATGATGAATTCAAACTGTATATCTTTTATAATTGATCGTTTTTTCAATTTTATGATAAATGTTGTTAGATGATAAAGGTAAATGTTTCCATAAATTATCATGCGCCAATCTCAAACAAGAATATGCAAATAAACAAATCAATAATATTTACGTAAAACTTGGGAAATTATTCATAATATTCATATAGGCTAACAACTAACAGGACAAAAGTAATGGAATAAAATCTCCGCTTTTGTCCAAAAATATTTTTACATAAAACAACTATCCTATGATCTAAAAATTTTAACAAAAATAAAGAATTATTAAAGATCAGATGATAAATATTAGTTGATCTTTCAAACAATTTAACATTAATTATAATGATTGATAATAATAAAAATCTAATTAACGAAATAAAATAGTAGAAATAGAAATCCCATGAGTCTAATTAATGACGAGAATTCATGAGATAAAACCTGGTAGGCTTGGGTTGAAAATTCTTCCTCCTTTGACGATCATGTCTTGAAGGCCTAATAATAACTTGTAGAAGAGCAATATTTTTATATGAATAATTATACTCTTTTCTAAGTAATCCAAATGCATTATAATTATAATTATGAGGATTAATTTTTGTGGAATTAGCAATATTAATTGCTTTTGTTTTGGAATTTGAATGATTGAATTTTCGATGCAAAAGGCATCTAAATGAACCAGGGTGCTTGGTTGGAGAACATGAGCATCCCTTTTTGGATGCCATGCATTGTTTTTTTCGATTTTTTTACTTCGTCAAAATTATTTGCAAAATTTTGGGTGGTTTTATTGAGTAATTTACTTTTTTTAACCCTAAATTTGTGGACCTAACAACAAATTTATGAATGAATAGGAAGATTTAACGCGTATTAAGTTGTGTTTTCTTGTGTGATTTATGGTAAATAAATAGATAATATCTTATAAAAATGTAATTACTTTGTATAGGCTATTAAGTACCCAAAATTTGTGGAATTAATAATGAAGTCACGAATGACAAAAAAATTAACGCCTAATTTATTTTTTTATTTAATTTTATATCAAAGAGCGTCACATTTAAACTTAACATGTTGTATGTGTATTCTTAATGTAGGCAAAAAGCTAATTAAGAAAAATCTAATTATTCACTATAGATATAACACAAATATAGGATTGTTCAAAGTGTTAAAATAGTTAAATCGATTATATTGTAATGAAGAAAAACCTATTGTAACACATCTTTGTAATATGATTCCAAAAGCAGTTTTTCTGAATTTCATCTCAAAATGACAGAGTTTTTGAAAAAATTTCAACCAATTTCCGTCCAATTTCCGACAAACATGTTAGTCTGAGAAAAAGAAAAAAAATATTTTCGTTGAAGAATACCCAACCAACAAACCCATAAGAAAAACTTGGCTATATTTCTTATTTCTTATCAAGTATCGTAAGAAAATTGATGACCCTAGTGTTTGTTTTTTTTATAGCACTTGTTGGATATATCACAAGAATTAGAAGCACCTGCAGAAAAAGAACAAAAAGGGAGTGAGTTTAAACTATCTAACTCTAACTAGATCATCTTGATTTTGTAAATAATTCACCAATCTTCATTGATGGTATTCGCACCAAATTGTTTAATTCTTCTTGAAGAGAGTATAATTGAGCATTCGAGCTTTGTCAATACCTCTCATTCAACTCCTCCATATTTCTCTAGTAGTCTTGTAAGAAAGATTGTTTTTGGCAAATGATTCCTCCAGAACAACTAAAATCTACCCAATAATCACATTGTTGACTCTTTCCCATGCTCTTGACGTAGTATTATTGTTATTTGTTGGGTTTGGGTAAAGCGCCATCAACAAAATCAAATTTATTTTTTCCACTTACCCTTTTCCAATATAATCAACTAACTTAAACCCTAAAACACTGTTGGGATTTTTGCAAACAAAATTACAAAGTATAGAAATGAAAATAAGTACGTTGCATTCATCCATATATATGAAAAAAAATAAAGGCCTTTTATGTAGGCTTAAACTACGCTAAAATAAAGCCCAAAAATGGTTAAGGCAAACACACAAGGTTCCACTACCAACACTTTGTAAAACTAGATTATAATAACCGAATATCAAAAACTGACAATTAAATTTTGAAGCATATATTTCAATACTCTCCCTTGCTTCAAAATCTACTAAGTATTATGAAGCACTTGTCTTTACTTGTAACGCACAATTCGTCACCATCTTATTGATGCACATCTCATCATCCTTATAATTATGTTGATGCACATTATCACCTACTATTAGGGATGGTCACGGGTCCAAGACCCTGTTGAACCCGCCCCAGACCCGCCCCTTTTTTAAGGGTCTGGGTCTAATTTTTTGAGACACCTGTTGAACCCTCTTGGTCCAGCATACTCAAACGTTGGGCCTAACTATGTCTGGCCGCCTATTCCTGCCTAGCCCTCCTCGCAGATCTCGTAACTCCTCTCTCATGGGGTGCCCCCTTAGTAAAGTCGTTCTAGAACTGTTGCCGCTCAACAGGCCTCTAAAAAAATCCCTTGTCCTCTACCCTATTTTCTAGCCATTAGAAAAAATACATTAAGAAAAGAATTAAATTCAAAAAAAAGGGTGGGGGGAGTTACCCTAGGTCCAGTCGCACGTTTTGTGCGACTCTTTCTTATTTTTATTTTTATTTTTCTGAATTTTAAAACGAGAATAATTTTGAAATTACCTCGGGTTTTTGGTGACGATTTGAAGTCTAAAGCTTCAGCCACAATTATTTTTTTGTGTAGATTTAGTGAGTTTTAGAGTGATAAAAGTGTTATTGAGTGAGTTTAAAGTGTTTTATAGAAATTTTAAGTTTATTGACATTATCGTTTAATTAATTAATTAATAAATAAAGATGACGATAAAATAAAAAGGTGGCGATTATTATAAATGGGGAGAAAAAAAAAGCCCGAAGTACATTTTTTTTTTGAAATGCCCGAAGTACTTTATTTGAGATTGTTGTTCATCATTATTATTAGCATACATTTCCCAAAGTGCACAAATTTTCAACAACACCTTAACCCAAAACCCCATGTCTACTTCTCCAAAACCACTTTCCACTAAACGCCGCACCAAACGCAAATCTCCTCCTACCACCACCATTTCTCCACTTCTTTCCACCATAACCAAATCTCTTACTTCTTCTTATTCCTTCCTCCTTAATAATGACCTTTACCTTCTTCCAAATCAATCTAATTCGCTACATTTTTCCATCTCTTCTTCGTTTCGTTCTCTCTCAAAGCTTCAATCTCTCTTCAAATTTCAACCCCATGTTCACCTCCCGCGTTCTCCATCTCCTTCTTATTGTTGGTTTCAAAGATTCCTCTTTTCGACTTCCTCTGATTATGATAATGATAGGTGGGTTGATTTCTTTAGGATGTCAAAACCCACATTTTATCTTCTAAATGCATCTCTCTGTGACCCCCTTTCTCTCATTCTTCCTTCATCAATTTCCCCTGATTTCGCACTTGCTGCTGCTCTGTATAAACTTGCCCATGATGGTTCTTTTTCCTTTATAGGTAAAAGATTTGGATTTTCCTCGGCTGATGCTTGTCGGTGTTTTTATGCTGTATGTAAGGTGATTTGTGATCAATTAGGGGGTTATTTGAGTGGTTTTGGTTCTGAAATGGGGAGAATTTTGGTGGGTTTTGAGTGGATTTCATTGAGTAATTGTTGTGGGGTTTTAGGGGTTGAGAAATTCGAATTAGAAGGAGAAGTGTTAGGGGAAAATGGGTTCATCATGGTTCAGGCTTTGGTTGATTCTGAAGGAAGATTTTTGGATATCTCAGCTGGTTGGCCAAGTACATTCAACCCTAATTCGGTTCTAAAACAAACAAGACTGTTTGCTAATGTGGAAGAATCAAAAGAAGTTTTGAATGGTTCAAAAATTGAATTGTATGATGGAAATTTAATGCCTCAATACATATTGGGTGACTCTTATTACCCTTGTTTGCCATGGCTTTTTACTCCATTTTTAAGTAGAAATGAGAGTGAAGGTGTGGAGTTGGGGTCGGTGGAAAAGGAGTATAATGAGGTGCATAAAAGAGCAATGGGGTGTTTAAGAACAGCATTTGGTAGGGTTAAAGGTAATTGGCAATTGCTTAATAGGAGTTGGAAGGAGGAGTCTGCTGAATTTTTGCCATTCATAATTACAAGTGCTTGTGCACTCAATAATTTATTGTTGAAGCATGGAGAAATATTGATTGATGATGATCCTGGCTGTATACAACACCAACATTTTCCTGTTTATGATGGCGAACTTGATGAGAATTCTACAAGGAATAGAGATTTGATGGCATTGCATCTTAGCAGGGTAAGAGAGGATTTCTGAAACTTTTGTATTTAAAACTCTTGATTTGTTGATGATTAGAGAGCTTTTGGTTATTGGTCATTACATATTCCTACCATTTAGTATCAATAACCAAACGAAACCGAGGTTAGATTAAGCAGTTGATCATAAAATACCCATGTAGAATTTGAATATTATATGTTCTGATATAATACTTCATATTGTATCCTGTTTTTCAATGTGATTTATTGATAATTTGTTGGTGTTTTGAATGAGAAATGGTGTATAAGTATTATACTTCATATAAGTGATGTTCTGAGTGGAGGGTAATTACATTGGACGAAATGGTGTTTGTGTGTTTGGTGTAATTTTGACAGGGTTGTTAGTGTATTGGTCTAAAGCTGAGCTAATTGTTTTAACATTTTTGTGTTTAATTGTAATGGAAATAGATAGTGATAGTTGCAAACTTTTAGGGGTATTTGGAGGAAGTAAGGGGGAGAGCTTTTGAAAGATGAAGATTTGAAGGGAAGTTTTTTGGAGGGAAAGTATATATAATTTTTGTTAAGAATACAATCTCAGTATAAAGATTTAGAGGTAAAACACTATTTTACTTCATTTTCCCTTCCACTCTAACAAACAAGGTGCACTATTTCTTTTTAATTTGCTATTCAAATATAGTTTTAAAGAAGCTACATTCCGACTCATCCCTTGTCAAGGCTTGTTATAGTTGTCGAAACCTGAGATACTAGCAGGTTTTAGGTGTAATATTATCCAACATGAATTACAAGTATTTAAAGTGCTTACATTTCGAAAGAAATAAATAGAAAAAAATCATAAATTTAGGGAATCAATGTCACATAACAAATAAAACCACAAGAAAATTTAAAATATTATAATGGTATTGGTAAATAATATTTGCGTCTGCGTCTGGACTGCCTTGCTCTTTGCTTATTTCCACAATCATTTGCTCTAATAATCTTAACAATGAGATGTAGTTCCAGCAAAGGCAATTAGGTAATTTTTTTTTTTTGGGTCCTGGGCGTAGGTCCAGCTTGTCCTTGCCTAGGGCCGGCACTGTTCCTAAAGCAAGTTACATTTTCTCTTTATAGAATACTACTACTTGTACTACTACCACCACCACCACTACTCCTCCTCCTATATAATAGATGTTATGTAGGTACTAACTTGGACGTCGGAGGCACCGCTTCGGGGCCACCTCCGGGTCCTTCGTGTTATTTTGTAGGAATCAATGATTTTCTGGCCAACCACCATACGATGGAAAATAATTTTGACGTTGTCTATGGGATTACGGTGGTCATAGTGAGTTTCATATGACTCCATGACCATCAACACTCAAAATCCTACTCTGAAATTCTCTAAAAATTTTCAGATCTATCTAAATTAAACATTTTTTTCTCTCTTGTCACGAGAAAAATCTATTTAAAATTATATTCCAAAAAAGATCCAAAAACTCCGTACTTAATGATGGTTTCGACGGTCGCGTGGTTGTCATTGATGGTGGAGTTAATTTCGATGTATAGATCTATGATGTTTGATTGTTAATGAAGGTGGAGTGATAACAAGTTTTCATATACGTTATGCTAAACCCTAAATCAAACTATATTTGTAACAACATACGCACTACCACCTAGTCTTATGCATCAAACACTAGAAAGAGAGCATAAACAATGACAATCATGTATAAAGAATATAAATGAATAACTGTACAAAATAATTACTATGAACACTATAAACAAAATACCACTAATAAGTAATAAGTAGCTTTTAGAACTAAAACTAGTACAATAATGGATTTAAGCAATTAGAAAAAGCTAGAAAATGGGGAGTTCACTCATCGTCATGTAAGGGGTCTCACTTTCAATAAAACATGGTGATTAAAACGAGCATAGAAATGAATGAAGCTTGCTTTAATGTGTCACCTCAGTTTCATGGCCTAGGTGATTTAGACATGAAAACTAGGGAGGAGTATGGGCTTCTTGGCCTTGAACTTAACTAATCCATAAGTCTCATCTTAAATTCTAGCTCATGAAAATGCAACTAAATTGATAGCTATGCAAGGCTACTAAAGACATCATCAAATACACACCTTCTTGGATTATTAAGTGACTAATCTAAAGCTTTTGCCAACTGACTCTCCATTTTGTGGAGGTCATATATATATAAAGAAGAAATAAAAAGTAGTCTGTTGCTCAAGTGCTCAAACGAGCACTCCATGTGCTTGAACGAGCACCAGCCTCCAGGAGCTACTGACTGCTTTTACATCAGCTGCCTTGAACGAGCATCCTTAGTGCTCGAACGAGCATTCTAAGTGCTTGAACGAGCACCATCACCCAGTAGCTTCAGTTTGTTGAATTGCCCTTTCCTTGAACGAGCACCCTGGTGCCTTGAACGAGCAATGTACTACAAGGTACTAGGCAACTCATGGATGATATGAAGGGGTTTCGCGCTTCGCCAAAAGATGAGATGGGTCGCTCATACTATCGAGTCAAGTTCTGGAGGCGAGGAACCTACATAAATGAGCAAAGAAGGGAATGGAGGCAAACAAAGACAAAAAGAGAACCTACACAAGATTACTCATAATTTGACTTGGTTAGTGTTAATCGGGGTTTTTTCAAATTCCAAGACGCACCGATGACTATGCGAAAACAACCTTTTCATGCCTCTTTGGCACTTTCGCCTACCGGCGAATACAACTTGGGTTGTGTAATGCGCCTTCAACTTTTCAAAGGTGTATGATGAAAATCTTTTGTGACATGATTGAGGAGCTCATGGAAATATTTATGGATGATTTCAGTGTAGGAGGTTCGTCTTTTGACACGTGTCTTGTTCATCTTGAGAAAGTTTTGAAACGTGGTTAAGAAACGAACCTAGTGCTTAATTGGGAAAATGTCACTTTATGGTCCAAGAGCGAATTATCTTAGGCCATTTGGTGTCATCTAGAGGCATTGAAGTTGATCTAACTACAATCGACGTCATAAATAATCTTGCTTGAACAAAGATGCGTCCTCAAATGATTTGTTAACCTAATTAGGCTATAATATTCATTTCTAAAAAATACAAACAGTATTCTTAACCTAATTTCCGCATTATAAAATCTTTCACACTAAATGTGACGAGTTGTAGTTCACATAGAAGCAATACATTAGCTCTAGCAGCAAAATCAGAACATGAAAGACAAAAGAGCTGCACAGTCCCTATTATTCCAATCAAAGATCACAAGATGAATGTTGTATACACCTTTCGTGAACGAATCAAATAGGATTTAACAAATATGGGATCTTTAGTTTGTTGAACAAAATCAGTCAGCTGTCATTGATCATGTTATTGACAAGTTCTATGTTTGTAGTAGTGGTGCTTGAACCAAATATGCAAGGCACACATGGTTCAAGTATCGGAGAAGAAGATATGGAGCAAGATGATGATGATACACAACCTATAGATCAACACATGCAACAAATATTCCAAGAATTAATAGCAAATAGTCAAAATGACCAGCCACGATTTTCCATCGAGCAGGCCACCTTACACTCAATCTCTACAGCACACCGAAGCCTTTTGGAAGGCACTAAGGATAGGAATGGAATCTTCCTACTTGAATCTCACTATCAAGAACCAAAACTCCTGCTAATAATCACAAGAGAGCCACTAGAAATGGAGTGGAAGATCGCTTGGCCAACAGAAAACCTGACAAGAATGGTCCGTGCACACTTTGACAAATCCGCTGACCAGGGGACCTTGCAGAGCTTGTGCAGAGCAGGTCCAAGCTCCTTAAAGGCACGAAAGCCAAATTTGGAATCTCCATACTGGAAAATCACGTGCACAACCAAAGCCTTCCTCCCAAAACCTTTGGAAGACCATTAGAAAAGCGGTTGAAGGTGGTAAAGTCGCCAATTTTGCTGTCAGAATTTTTCAGCACCTATTTTGCTGTTTTTTCGTGATTTAAAACGTGCACATGTTTTGCACATGCCCGTTTTTGACCGTTATTTTCTTGTTAGCCTTATGTTCTTTAATTGTGAGAAGTATTTGATGTATCCATAGGCCTATAAATAGGTAAATAAAGCCCTTGTAATGGGAGGTTCAAAATTTCAGAAATAAAAATCACTTTCTTGTTTTTTCTTTCAACTAAGGTTGTTTGAAGACTTGAGTGTTAGTCACACACTCGCCACTTTGAGTTGTTAGTCATACAAATTCAAAGACTATCCCGCACACCACAAGGTAGTCAATCCTTGGGTGGCAACCATCGTTCCACAAAGCCACATGCCAAGATACAAGGTGGTTTGACATTCAGAAATTCAAGAAGTGGGTTCTTGAAGGGTTATTGTTGTACCAGTTTTGAAGACTTGAATTGCACATCTCAATCTGAATTCCTCTCAACGATTAAAGACAAATTAATGTGTGCCATACCCTCTTTAATTTGGTGCAGTGCTACTCGACCAAACCAACTCCATGCTTGAAATAGCAGCTTTTAGGGAGTTATGGAGTCTTCATGAAACTTACTTGAACAAAGATGGGTCCTCAAATGATTTGTTATGTTGTGAAGTGAATTTGAAAATCGCAACTTTGTTTTCTTGATTCACCTTTGATTTAGGAAAGCTCTTGATAATCTTTTTTAGTAAGGGAAGGATTTTTGCGAAGTGCAAGTTATGGCATGTAATTGAAAATGTTAAGGTTTAATGTACTTTATTTCAATTTGATGTTTCTCAGGTATTCTTATTTTTCATTTTAATAATTGTGGATTTTTGTTTGGTTAGCTTGGTGAAATTTGTGTTATTGGTTCAAGTTAATTTGCAATGTGATGTTTTTTGGTTGTAGTGACACATTGTGTTCAATTATGTCAGAATTATAAGAGTTGTTGATTTGCAAAATTTATAAGGTATTGTCATCTTGTTCATTTATTTAAATGTTTTCGAGTTTTAATAAATTTTAGTAATTAGTAGTTATATGACATATTATGATTAAATAATTGGTGCAGATGACCAAAGCCCTAGAAATAACATGTATAGCAAGAACTACCAGTTTTACTAACAAGGAGTACTGTCAGATTTCTTGTGCAGATACATATAATTGATTTGTGAAGAAAACATTTTAGTTGTGGTGTGCATGAATATTCAGAAACTGATCAATATAGAAGTGATCATGATTTTATATGCAACTTGAAATTAAATTTACCAATTATAATTCAAAATCAACGTATAGCATTATTATACTCCGAGTCTCCGACAAACTAGATATATGTAATGATAAAATACTTAAATACACCAAGTAAATCAATAGGAGACTAATATCATTTGCACTAAAAATATGCTAAAATCAACAATGTTTCTATACTTAGTAAATCAACTAGGTATTTACCTGTGCTATGCACAGGTTGTGTAAATTTTTTATATCCGATGAAAGTATATTGGTAGTAATTTATATTTGTTGAATGTTTTTTGCCTTTGCAAAGCGAAAAACAATAAAAACAAACTCATTGATATTTTATTGTGATATATATTCAAATATTTTCTCGGCATATCATCATCATTATTATTATTATTATTATTATTATTATTATTATTATTATTATTATTATTATTATTATTATTATTATTATTATTATTATTATTATTATTATTATTATTATTATTATTATTTAGGTAAGTCTACATGTGGTATTCCAGTGTAAAGTCTTACTTAAGGAGTAGTCACAATTATTATTATTATTATTATTATTATTATTATTATTATTATCATTATTATTATTATTATTATTATTATTATTATTATTATAAAGAGTGGGGATGTGAGGAGTTCGAATATGAAGTAGTAATGTAGTAATGAAGTAATAAAATGTTATAATAAAATCTTACTTTCATATGATGACACGTGTCATAGAAGTTCCTGTATTATAATATGTATATATGATATGATGATATTGAGAATCTGAATATTTACACTGTGATACATTTACATAAAAATCAACCATACATTTTCAATTATAATTTAAACTAAAATTATTAGAATATCTGAATATATTGATCAATTAAATAAATAACTGAAAATGAAAGTCAACATTCTAGCTACAGCAAACTGTTAAGGTTAACTGGTGCATATACAATATATACATTTGTCAGTTAGTGTTTGAGACAAAGTTCAACAATTTATAATTATTAACAAGCAGTATAATGTATGGTTTTGCTTAAAACTCTTTTTGAGACACTTATGTAGCTGAAAAATTATAGTTTGCTTAAAACTCTTTTTTGTTAAGATTAACTGATATTTTTCAGCTTGCAATTAGAGTTCAAACTCGCCAGTTGAATAACTTTACGTCTCAAACACTATAATGTTTGGTTATTAAATAGGAAGAAGAATTTTGTTAAAACTCTTTTTCTAACACAAAATCAAACCCTAAAGCTTTTAATATAAGTACTTAGTACTTCCATTCACTTATTACTATATTAACAACTTCTTTGTGAGCTATATTATGTACCTTTAACTACACAATGAAGCAAATTAAAATCATTTACAATCTCAGCTTTAGCTTAACGTTGCTAACATAAGATACATAGTAAATACATTTGCTTTAAATTGTTTTTTTTTAGATAAAACGGGATATATTGGGGGAGTGCGTGCCTAGATAATTTGTGACGAATATTTTCCCTTTGCTACCATGTTAAGTACAACAGCTTACAGTGCTAATTTAGAAGTGGGTAAACAAGTTCATTGTCAACGTATTGTGACAAACGCATTGTCAGAACTTAAAGTAGGAAATGCACTCCGAGATATGTATGCTAAATGTGGACAGTAGGATGAATCCATGAATTTTTGGAAATTCTCGGACCAAGACACAATCTCTAGGACAACAATGATGTCTGCTCTTGTACAAAATGGGTACCATGAAAAAACAATGGATGTTTTTACTGAAATATGTAGGGCGAATGTAAACCCAGATCAAGCCACGTTTGCCAGTATCTTAAGAGCCACCACAAATTTAGCATTTTGCCTGTTCTGTCAGCAACTATTGGCTTATATTTGTGAGGCTACCTTGAGTTGGTTGCACTTTGCAGTAGTATTTGCATTGAAAATATGGAGACATTACCTATATGGCACTTCATGTAAGATGTTCACTAATCATAAGAGTTTGAAATACATCTTCACACAACGTGAGCTTAACATGAGACAAAGGAGGTGGTTAGAACTTATTAAAGATTACGAGTTAACTCTCGACTATCATGAGGGTAAAGCTAACAAAGTTGCTGATGCTTTAAGCCGGAAGAAGAAACATTCACTTAACTCTGTTAGAATCTTATCTCGAGAACTGTGCACAGAACTCCAGAAGTTTGGCTTGGAAGTGGTACACCATGGTTTTGTCAAAGCACATGGACCTAAAAGTCCAGGCCCTTGGACTCTGCTAATTATGATTGAGGACCACCAGAAGGGCTGCTGAAGTAAGCCTGCCAGACAACTACATCAGAATTAGACTTAGGCATTTTCTTTAGGCTATTTTGTTTTGTTTTTGGTTATTTTAAGTAGCACATGTGAGGAACGTGCTACCTTTAGACACCCTTGTTTCCTTTTAGCTGTTTCCTGGATAAGAGCCTATATATAGGAAGGCTCTCACTTGAAAAATTTACTTTTAGATTTCATATTTTCAATAAAACACTCAAATTCAGAGGTAATTCAGAAAATCATTTTCTGTTTTGATTGTTGAAGTTGTGTGTGTAACTTCATCAAGGCTTGAGAATCAAGGGGCTGTGGAACAAGCTTTGATTTCTGAAGCACAAACAAGGGGAGGAAACCTTGTCTTGTGTCCTTGGGGCTGAGTTTTGGGAAAAGGAACCAAGATATCAACCAATTATCATCAAAAATTCAAGAACCAGGTTCTTGATTTCATCTGATCTTATAGTCACCTAGTCTTTGTGTGTGAAGACTCATCAGGGATTTCAAAGCAGAACTTAGGATAGAATTCTCATCTTGGTATTACCAAGATTCCGAGTAAGCCAGGAGTTAGTGCATATCTACAAAGGGAAGCCAGATTTACCAACAGCTAACATCACCTATGAACCAAGACTTCAGTTCTTGATTTTCAAGACCAAACTAGTGGTGTCCTTAATCCTAGTCTTGTCAAGTTGCCGTGTGGCTTGGAGGGGAAACCAGGGCATACAACATCACCTCTGCAACACCAAGGTCACAACTCAGGCCTGGTTTTGCGTCAAAAGGTTATGCGCTCGACATACAACAAGAACATGTGAGCATGGTAACTTGAATATAATGGGTTTCTGGCAACTGCATGAGGTGCTGTGAAGTCAACCATGTAACATTTTCCACCTTTCCCTGCAACCCTGCTGCCACGACCAGTGGTGACCTCAAATATCCCATGAACTGTGTCAAATATCCCACGAACTATGAATGTGTCATGACGCACACTAGGACCTGATTTTGGAAGTTCCATGCTAGTCATGACTTCCCTAGCATTGACCGTATTAGCAACCATTTCAACATAAATCGGAACTAACACATTTTTCCCAGTCACCGATGTTTCAACTCCATTTTTAATATAAAAGAATTGCGATCACAACCAATTACATCATACACTTTGCTAAGGAACACCTCAAAAGTCATATTTTAACGATGGATAAATATCACTGCATTCAATCCACCATTGTACACCACATCGGATCCCGTATAACTTACTTCCCCACCCTAATGTTAGAGTATATAACATATCTTGGGGCCTCAACCATCAACTTAAGCTTTTGGTTGAGTTAATTCTTTGGCTGATGATTGAGGCCCCAAGATATGTTATATACTCTAACGAGATAATGATCCATATTCTACACACACAAGCATGTTTTTCATGTGATATTATTGTTGATTGTGAGTAAAGGAAGTACAAATATGTATACGTGTAATGTTTTTCGTGTGATATGCCATACACTTTATTAAAGTATTACAACACAAAACTAACAACATCATGATAAATACTAATTCCATTAAATTAACCCATCAATTTAATAAACTTTCATTGTGGCATTTCACCGAACACTTTAAAGGCATACAAAAGAAATCATAAAATTCAACTCCAAATGTGTAAAATGTAACCTTAAATCATGAAATCAAGACAATTTCACAAACAATCAATCTACAATAAGTCAAATAACAACAATCATGAACAAAAAAATTAATTTACAAATTGAAAAAAAATTAGGGTTAAATTCATACCTTAAATGAGGAAGAGAATACACAAGTAATCAAGGAGGAGATTGCAATGTAGTTGATTGCTTACTTGAGTGAGAGGAATTATGAATATGAAGTAATTGAGTGAAGAAAAGTATTTTTTTTAGTATGAACCAGTCGCAAATGAATTAAGGGAGGAAGATCGCAAATGAAGAGAAGATAACAGGTACGTTTTTTAATGTTTTGTCCACGACATAAACCGCCAAATGAGATGGTGGTTTATCCTTTTTATATATATATTTTTTTTAAAATTTTAATGTAATGTAAAACGCTATTCAATGTAACGGTTTTGTTAGAATTCAAAATGAAATCGCTATTTTAAAGAGCGGTTTATTTTTTAAAAAAAAAGAAAAAAAAAACTCTAGTTGTCCTACGTGGACATAATATGAGAATTATTTTGCTGACCAACGTATGTTTGGAAATACTTTGATAAATTACATCAATTTGGGTCAAGAATCTCTAAAAGGCACCATTTGTTAAAATTTATGAAAACTAAATAGGGCACCGATAAAATCTTTTGCTCCGCTCCCGATTCCTACTAGTACTTTCTTTGTTGATCCGTGCAGTTGTCAACGGAAATTTCATTTGACGATTTCTCCTTGGTATAATCCAAATAAACATATCATAATCAAAATCATATATAATAAGATATAAAAAAATAAAATCCCACTTAACACGTATAAAATAATGAAAAGAGGCCTTTTGTTTAATCTTTCCCAACAATGAACTAAAAAAATAGGATAAATGGAGATTAATAATCCCAACTTTGCGTGATCCGCTCAAAACAATCCCTACTTTCGATTATTTTCTAATATACCTAACTTTGCCACTTTGTTGCTCAGGACATACCCTTTAATGTTATAACCGGTTATAACAGAAGATATGCGAAAGTTGGGATTGTTTTGAGCGGATCACGCAAAGTTGGGATTATTAATCTCCATTATCCTTCTTATTTCCATGACAAAAAGGTGATTTACCTGTTATAACCGGTTACCAAATTAAGGGGTATGTCCTGAGCAACAAAGTGGCAAAGTTAGGTATATTAGAAAATAATCGAAAGTTGGGATTGTTTTGAGCGGATCACGCAAAGTTGGGATTATTAATCTCCATTTATCCAAAAAAATAAGCATAGTAGTTAAGTAAAGCATAGGATGGAAACACCCCAATTGTTACAACTACCCACGTTTTGTGCCTCAATTAATAACAATCACTTTCTTCTGTTCTTCTCCTTTACAAAGAAAAACAAGAGAAAATCATCTGTGCATTAAACATGTCATTTGTTACCAAATTATTTTTATGTTTTTCACTCATTTTCTTCACTATTTTCTTGTTTTCATCCGCCAATGCTTTTCCACTTTTGGGTTCATCTTCTTTTCAAGGTTTATGTACTTTAAAAAACCTACTCCTAATTCACTTTCATTTTGATCTCTTTTTTTTACATATAATAATCATAATATCACTATTTATTAATATTGTTTAATTATTGCAGGGATGATAAAATGGGAGAATAGTAATAGAAGAATTATAGCTGAAAATAGTGAAGGAAAGTCGTCTTCATTGATATTGGCAGCAAAGAACACATATAGAAGAGACCCATTTGATGATTTTAATCGTTACACTGGTGGTTGGAATATTACTAATCGTCATTATTGGGCTGTAAGTATATGCATATTACTTATTTTTTGTTTTTCCCTTAAGATTTTTTCCTAATTTTGACTTTTTTGCATTATTATTGGAGGTATACTTAATAATTTTGACTTTCATATTGATGAATGATTATCACTCCCTCCCATCAATATTGTTGGTTAGTTATGTGTGAAATATTGTACACATGTGCAGAAAAATTTTAAACATAGTTTTTCAAAAATACAAAAAGTTAAAATATATTTATATTAAGATGTTAGATTTTTCTCTATATGATTTTAATATTTACTCCATCCGTACTATTTGATGGGCAACATTTTCCATTTTGGTACGTTCCGCTTAATTTGCATCATTTCTATTTTTGGACTATGTTCAACCACTTCCTTTTAATTTCATCCATATATTTTAACTTTTTCAATTTCATCCACACAATTCATCATCTCCCTTCATTTATTATCATTATTTTTATTTTTCTTAAAAAACCAATCTTTGCTTCAATCTATTCAGGACAGAGGGAGTATATTTTTATATAGTGTGTTTTTAGAATTATTTTTCAAAAATATGAAAAAAAAAATTAAAATGATCGTATGTCAGTCAAACAGATAAATAGTATGTACCTTAAATTTTATTATGTTTTTTAGTTGCAACTTGCAAAGTTGAGAGTATAATTAATTGGTTACATGTTTTTGCATATTTTTCAATTAAGTGTATTCACAATTTGAACCACATTCTTAGGATGAAAATTCATTAAATTTGTACACAGAAATTTTTAATGAGGTGAGGTTTTTTATTTTAAATGAATGTTTTATAGTGTAGTATTTGTCTTGAATGTTTGTTGTGTCTTTATAAAGGTATACCTGTTTGACTTATTCTTGATGAATTTAAGGAGGATTTAGTCAGTGTTGACATTTTGGATATTTTTATAATCTCAATTTGATTTTTTAATCTGAGGTTATTATGTTCATACTCATATGTATTAGCTATGGAAGTGTTGTGCACGTTTCTTGTGGGTGGTAATATATCATATGTATAGCTGGCATTTTAATTTTGATTTAAATACAGGCTTGTTGGTGAAGTGAAATGTGTAAAGTTTCAAGTTTGAAACTTTCCTGGTGATCTTTCTATGTTCTTTCTTGACTTTGGCATTTTGCCATTTCTAATTTGTCTTTTTTATAGTTGTTTCTGGATTAACAACTATGGTGCAAAAATAAGGTCATGTTATCATATTACTACAACCGTATTATAAAGGTTTTTAAATTTATCGTGACCGAATTATAGAACTTACTGACTGCAAAATCATCTGTATTGACTGAAATATCCATTTTACGACCATTACCGTGATTGTGACTGAAACCATGTTTTTGCTCTATTTTAATACCGTGATCAAATTTCTCGGTTTAAAATTAGCCCCTCATCTAAAATTCGTTATTAAATTTACCATGACTCTTGCAAGAAATGACACTGTAGCTTGTTCAAGGGTAATCATTGTAACTATTAGTGTAACTCTTAATCATAATACTTGTATTAGGAGTGCGAATTTGGGTTTAAGCCCAAATTTTTCTACTTGCATTGTCTAGTGCTGTTGATGCACATTTCGGATGCCTTCTCTATGTCCTTCAACTCATAAGCTTATTCCTTTTCTATTATATGTTGCACTGCAGTCCGTAGCTTTCACAGCAGCCCCGTTCTTCATCATTGCTGCAGTTTGGTTTGTCATTTTTGGGCTTACTTTGGTCTGCAGTTGTCTATATTTCTGCTGTTGTAGAAAAGCACCATATGGTTATTCTCGAGTCTGCTATGCTCTTTCCCTCATCTTGCTCATACTTTTCACCGTTGCTGCTATGTAAGTGTGCTATTTTTTTCAGTAATCGGAAATTACAACTCAATAATTCATGGTGCAAGTGCTATGCAATGTGGTTATTGTGGCTGTTCCCAATATCTAATATATGAGAAAAATTGTGTCTTCTGTGACTGCAGAATTGGTTGCATATTTCTTTATGCCGGTCAGGCAAAGTTTCATGCTAGTACAACAAAAACATTGCGTTATGTTGTCGATCAAGCAGATTATACAGTTGAGAACCTTAACAATGTCTCACGGTATCTTGATGAGGCACAAAACATTGGTGTGGGGCAGTTGAGGCTTCCGGAAAATGTCCAGAATAGGATCAATGACGTTCAGACAAAGATGAATTCTGCTGCTAATACACTTGATGAGAAATCCCAGGAAAATTCTAGAAGGATTCGACGCGCCTTAGATTTTGTGTAAGTATGAATGATTAAATCCAAGCAATCTAACCCTTGCTTCTTATACTCTGTCCATTGAATTTGTTACATTTAATCTGAAAAGCTTTCACAAAAATATTGGTAATGTAGCAATCTCAATGCGATAGTATCTTTAAATTCGTGATGAAGTTGTGGATTCTGATGACTGCAAGTTAATGTAGGAGGATGACGCTGATAATCCTTGCAGCAGTAATGCTCTTCTTGGCATTTGTCGGATTTTGTGAGTTCAATGCCATCTCTTTTGGACTTGCTTCATCTGATTCTTGTTGCTTTATTCTCCTCTAACAAAAATTGTTTTGCGGATGCAGTGCTGTCAATTTTCGGAGTACAATGTCTTGTGTACACGTATGTAATTCTTTTCTCTTAGATTTTTGGTACTCTTCTTGTTTTTTTTTGCATTCATCTCCCTTAGTCTTATTTCTGAACTGGGTTTCTTGTTTGATTTACTGGGTTCCTTGTGCATACAGAATGGTCATCGTGGGTTGGCTTTTGGTGACTTTAACATTTGTGTTGTGCGGAGTTTTTCTGGTCCTTCACAAGTAAGTCTTACAGACTTGTTTCTTATGCAGTTACTGGGATCGCATTGCATTACAATGTTGTTTTTTCAACTTGTTAACTTAAGAATTAAGGACACTCAGTTTCAGCTTGCAGTGTGTCTTCTATGCTTCCTTTTCTTCATGCTAGTATCTTAAGTTCAAGGGTCTAGATAGATATAAACACATTATATTTCCCTTGCTTTCTGGAAATGGATATGGTACCCTACAATAATACAATTGCATCACCTCATTGTCTAGAAGCGGCTCTCTCCTACACCGGATTAGAACTTAGAAGGCGTCAGATTTATGCAACTCTAACACAGTTATAATAAAGTGGTTGTTGGCTATTAGCCTAGTACCGCAATTTTTCTATTTGGGGTTTGTAATTTCATCCTTCTTGGTACATGATTCTTTACCATTGACATGATTCTTGGTATGAACTCTTTGCATATGCTAAAGCGTTAACACAACTCAAGGCTAAGATGTAGCTTTCAGGGTTATGAACTACTGAACATCTTGGACCTGGCTCAAGTAGGCTCGGACCTAGCTAAATTCCCCTGTTGGTGCTGTAGTGAACTCAAATTCTAACTTAATATTTTTTTTCTATGATAAAATTAGTGTGGTTGCGGACACTTGTATCTCAATGAACCAATGGGTACAAAACCCCACAGCACATACAGCCTTGGATGACATCTTGCCTTGTGTAGACAATACAACTGCTCAAGAAACAGTTTTAAGATCAAAAGAAGTAACTTATCAACTAGTCAACATGGTGAATTTGGTTCTTGCAAATATTGCCAACACAAATGTACCACCAAACACTCCACCGCCATTATACTTCAATCAATCAGGTCCAATGGTGCCTAATCTTTGCAACCCATTCTACTCAAATTTTACTGATCGTAGATGTGTATCCGGTGAAGTCGACTTCGACAATGCAACACAGGTAACACCACTTATATAACTTGCCAATCACCAGAATAATGTTTTGTCCTTTTGAGCATAATCAATTCATTTTACATCTGAAGAAAATGTGTTTAGGATTTTGATACTGTTTGCAGAGCCGTCTAAGACATTTTAGGGCCTAGGCAAAATATTATAATGGAGCCCTTATTCATTGAGGCATTATTATACATTTGTACCAAAAAAATCAGTACTACTAATTAATACTAACACAAAACATAAGGGATGATGAGCAAAGTGAACTTGAGGTTTTCCAAAAAAGTACTAAAACAAAATAAGCATTGTAGCAACTTCATCTACATCCCTGACTTTCCAAATTTCAAGCATTTTTCAAAATTTTCAAACTGAAAAAATGACTTTCTCGATCAATCTTCAAAATCATTAATCAATACTACTATTTCCCCCTGACCCACTTACTAACATATATCCCAAGCATTCTTTAAAAACAATTAACATTCAATCAATATACCGAAAAAATTCTAAAAATATATATGTGTCAAAGTCAGAGTATGTATAATTCGAGCCGAATCCGATCCATTGACATCCCTAAGGGCTAAGTGATGCTTGGAATGAATTCATGGGGCACCATAGAAGGATAGCAATAATTTGTTGTTTCTTAATAACTTTGTTTGTCTTCTATAATTGTTGCTCATTTTCAAAATAAAGAAAAATATTGACTATAATTTATATGTTATTGCTTAATTTTACAATAGACGGATAGCAATCTATAAAAAACTAATTATTGTTGTACTATATAAAAAACTTAATTTTACTACATTCGATGTGGCTTGATTGCAAATCTCGCTGCTTTCTTTGCACGCATTTTGGGTTTGAATCCTCGCAAATGCATTATTGAAATTTTTTTATGGGCCCTAGGCGTAGGCCCAGCTCACCCTTGGCCAGGGCGAACACTGATCATCATATTCCCATTCCACCTTACCTAACGCCCGCGCTGAAAGAAATCTATTAGACATATCATCTAATAATTTCTTAGAAATTTGCTTGGACACCAACTCCAAGCGATCGTTCGGTTGGACGTCTCTAGTAGGTTCGGTGGCAAACCCATGATAATGATGATCATGCTTGACGGATATATCCTGCCCAGCATGATAATATTGATGATTTCCACACCCAGACCATGAACCAGATCCTGATCCAGACCCATATTTGGTGCTGCTATTTAGTTTCGAATCCTAGGAACATTCAAGATTTAGTTTTGAATCCTATAACACCTAAACGAAATTTTAGTCTCTAGATTCAGTTTCGAAAAAAAAAATTAAACTTACAACATTGAAATTCCATAACCTAGATGCCATTGATGACTGAAGAATTGAAGAGTAAGGGATTCAAAAGTGACAATTTGAAAAGAACAAACTTGTATCTTAATATATTAAACAATAAATTATAGTTGCCAGAGTTGGAGTTTATGGTTTAGCTATTATAATTGGATTTAGATTGTTAGTTAACTAAACTCTAGTTAGTTAATCATGTATATAGCTTGATATAAATAGCTTTTATTTTGTATTAGTTTTTAACAACAAATATACAAGAATAAAACTCTATCTTCTCTCTTCCTTCTTCTTACTCTCCCATGGCTTCATTTATTCAATTCTTTAATTATCTTGTTCATTAAACATGAAATTTTACATGGTATAAGAGCGGAAACGATCCTAGCTCTATATTTCTCACAATTTCGTCACTCCCTTAAAGAATATCCCAAATCTCTAATTTCCTTAATTACTCAATCTTTTGGGTATTGATTTACAAGCATAAAGATTATTAGTTGATTTATCAGTACACATATATGTTGTACCAAATTGATCTATATCCTTTTTTTTTCAATCATAACGTGTGATATGAGCTGATTCGGTTGTAACCAAAATTCTTTATAGTTGTGGTTAAGCTTCTGTACCAGGCCTTTAGAGACTGTTTGAAGCCATATTGAGCTGACTTGAGATTCCATCCTTTCATTTTTGAAAATCTTCGGAGAAACCCGGTGGTGCCTCTATGTATATCTCTTCCTTTTCTTCCCAATCAAAAAAGGCGTTTTTGACATCGAATTGATGTTGAGGTGATAACGGGTTTTTAACGCGTCGTTTAACGCTAAGAACCTAAGTTAATCAAACACATTTATAAACACCCTAATTACAACTATAGCGAGTATAGAGGTAAGTTTGGGGATCGAACCACAAGGAACAAGGGCAAGCAAGATTGAGTGCTAAGTGTAGATGAAAGAGTGTGTGTATGATACTGGGTGTTTGTGAACTAGACTAAGGAAAGCGATAAACAAGATTAAGATAACGATAAGAAACAAACGGGGTTGGTGAGGATTCACCCTAGGTCGATGCTATGTTTTTCACACAAAGCTAAGTCAAGGGAGATTGAGCATGGCTCAATAGAGACACTCAAGATGACATGGGGAAGTTGATGACATATAGTCAATACGAACGACCCATAATCGCCCTATGTCTCACAAGGGAGTGGCAGGACAAGATATGTATCGAATATCAATCATTCAAACCAAAACAACCTCAACCCTAATCTAGCATATGAACAACATTCACCAAACCTAGGGTTTCACCAAACCAAAACCCCTAAGAAATCTACTCTAGCATGTTTGGAATGGAAACAACAAAGAACAAAAGAGAAAACATGTATGTAAACATTAGGGCAAGAAATAAACTAAGAATAATGAAAGACAAAGCAAGAAATCTAACTACCCACTATTCTAGAAAGCAATAACCAAAGCAAGAACAAGTTTTGAAAGCAATAGAACAAGATTCAAAGTTGGGCCTCCAAATTCTTTTGTTGGGTTTGGAGTTGAGCCATTTGAGTGATCAAAGTTTGATTGAGTTGGGCCAAGGTGCTCAATTGGGTGGTCATGAAGTCTTTGTTAGGAATGGGGTTAGGAGGTGGTTGGGTGGCTTGGTAAGATTGGTTGGGGTTGGGTCGTGGTACTTGCGGGAAAGGCTTGTTACCATTGGGCCTAGGAAAACTCCCACCGGCTTGATTGTTTTGGTACCCTTGGTTGAAGTTTCCTTGACCGTTGTTCGGATTGAAGGGAGGTCGGGAGGCCGGATTGTTGAACAAAGTGTATTGAGAGTACCCTTGACCTTGGTTCCCATAACCCATAGCCGCTACATGTTCGGGAATGCCCCCAAACCCATCAAAATTCGTCGCTTGGGCCCCTTCATAAGCACTTGACCCATAGTCAACCGATGCCACATGATCCGGAGTTCTTCCCCCACAATAGGATGCATCATGATTAGTACCCCCACAGATTCGGCATGAGAAACGAGGCTTGGCTTCATTAGCGGCGGAGACATTGGAACTACCTTGGGCTAACTTAAACTTGGACAATTTCTTGTCCATTATCGCTTCAATCTTTGCACCAAGCGAATCAATACTCGCCCCATCGATCGCGCCCCTTTGTTGTTTACTCCCCCTAGCACCACCCCAAGTGCTATTCTTGGCAACCTCTTCGATCATACCCTTCACACGGTCGCATGGGATTTTTGAGAGTTGCCCACCGACCGCGGAGTCTAGTAGTGCCTTAGTCGAATCATCGAGCCCGTCGTAGAAGAAGGTATTCAAATGGTTCTCCCCATATTCATGATGGGGGCAAGCTCGGAGCATACCCTTAAATCTAGTCCAAGCGGCGCATAGGCTTTCATCCTCTTCTTGTGTGAATGACGCGATCTTTTTGCGCCAATCTTGCGTGCGGTTTGTAGGATAGAACCTTTCAAGGAACGCCGTTCTCAATTGCTCCCAAGTAGTGATGGAGTTGGGCTCTAAGCATTTATACCAATCTTTGGCGTCCCCCGCTAGACTAACCGAAAAGAGGCATAACTTGATGTAATCGGGGTGGTTAGGGCATTGAGGTATGAACCTACAATTCTCCGTGAATGCCTCCAAGTGTATGAGAGGACATTCGTTTCTTAGCCCGCAAAATGGGTTTTCCTTAACCATCCTTGTGTTTTGCGGGTCTATGCGGAAGTTCGGTGGGGCATTAGGTAGTACCACGGCCTCTTGAAACTCTCTTGACCCCGGAGTCCCGAATTGCCCAAATAGAGGTTGATTTTCGGCCATTGGAGGAGGATTGGGTCTAGACGATTGTCGTAGAGTAGGAGGAGGAGATCGTCTAGTGACCCTTTGAATCTCTGGATTGTACGGAATGAGTTGTAGCTGTGATCTCCGTGTGGTATAGCTCATGCAAACAACACTAGAAACCAAGCGTAAGCACTGACAAGCAAGAATTATTTAAACAAAAACTAAAGAAAGCACTAAAATGGACTACACAAGCACAAAAGCTAACTAAAACGCCTTGTCCCCGGCAACGGCGCCATTTTGATAACGGGTTTTTAACGCGTCGTTTAACGCTAAGAACCTAAGTTAATCAAACACATTTATAAACACCCTAATTACAACTATAGCGAGTATAGAGGTAAGTTTGGGGATCGAACCACAAGGAACAAGGGCAAGCAAGATTGAGTGCTAAGTGTAGATGAAAGAGTGTGTGTATGATATTGGGTGTTTGTGAACTAGACTAAGGAAAGCGATAAACAAGATTAAGATAACGATAAGAAACAAACGGGGTTGGTGAGGATTCACCCTAGGTCGATGCTATGTTTTTCACACAAAGCTAAGTCAAGGGAGATTGAGCATGGCTCAATAGAGACACTCAAGATGACATGGGGAAGTTGATGACATATAGTCAATACGAACGACCCATAATCGCCCTATGTCTCACAAGGGAGTGGCAGGACAAGATATGTATCGAATATCAATCATTCAAACCAAAACAACCTCAACCCTAATCTAGCATATGAACAACATTCACCAAACCTAGGGTTTCACCAAACCAAAACCCCTAAGAAATCTACTCTAGCATGTTTGGAATGGAAACAACAAAGAACAAAAGAGAAAACATGTATGTAAACATTAGGGCAAGAAATAAACTAAGAATAATGAAAGACAAAGCAAGAAATCTAACTACCCACTATTCTAGAAAGCAATAACCAAAGCAAGAACAAGTTTTGAAAGCAATAGAACAAGATTCAAAGCATTAAATGAAGCATGAAAGGAGGAAAGCATTAAATGACATGAATGAACCATAAACAAAGTAAATGAAAGCAATAAAGAAAGATAGAAAGATAAACTTACATAAACCAAAGTGCTAGAATGAAAGGAATTGAAATAACAATGCTTGAAATGTAAATGAAAGCATAAAAATCTAATTCTAGGGTTTGGAATTGAAGAAAACAATAAATTGATGTTCTTAATGGTAGAGGGTGTTTCTATCCATCAAGGCATGGGGTTTATGTCCCTAAAAGTGCCTTTTTATAGGCTACAAAAGTTGGGGTTAAAAGCCCTAAAAGGTCCCACAAAAATAAGCTTAATCGAAGAAACGTATATCGCAGAACTAGCCCAGATTCGCCCGAAGCTGAGGAGCCTTCGCCCGAAGCTAGCTGGATTCGACCGAAGCTAGTGGAAATTCGCCCGAATTGGCCTGTCTGGAGCTGCTGACTTGGGCTGAGTTGAGGCTTCGACCTGGGTTCGACCTTGCTTCGACCCAGGTTCGACCGAATGCTAGGCAATTCGCCCGAATGATTGTGAATTCGCCATTTCCAGTATGTTTTGGCTTTGGCTTTGAGTTGGGGCATAAGGCTTCGAGCGAAGGCCACTTGGATTCGACCGAATCCAAGCCTCTTGGTCCCTTTAAGCCTTCAAACCATCATCGATCGAGCTCCGATCATTACGATACTTTCGGGGATGACCCGAAACACTTGTGGGAGCCTCGAAACGCGTGTCACTTCCTTGGTCTTGACGTCTAAGCCTCAAACTAACCCGAAACACCTCGAAACGAACTCCGATCTTTACGATATCTTCGGGGATGGCCCGGAACACATGTGGGCACCTCGGAATGCGTGCAATTCTTTCGACCTTGACGTTTAAGCTTCAAACTAACCCGAAACGCCTCGAAACGAGCTCCGATCTTCTTGATATCTTCGGGGATGACCCGAAACACGTGAGAACACCTCGGAATGCGTGCATTTCCTTCGACTTTGATATCTAAGCCTCGAACTCAACCCGAATCACCTCGAAATCTCCCGAAAACACCTGAAATGATCTCTAAACACCATGGAGACAAGATCAAGGTAAAATCGAGTGTATAGAGCATAAAACAATATAAAAACACCGAGATAAGACACCAAAGTGAGGCTATAAATGTGCTCTAAATCGAGCACATCATGAGGCCATTCATTGTTAGCAGCATCAAAGAACAAGAATTATATCTTATCAATTTTTGCCATCGGTGAGGAAGTCTTTAAGTGGTAAACTCCATATGTCTGGGGGTACTTCTTTGCTACAAGATGAGTTTTATGTCTTTCGATTTTTCTATCAGCTTGATATTTGATTGAGAACACCCATCAAGCTATCTCATTTCTCTTCGGTAGTCTGCACTTCCTTTAAGTTTCATTTTTCCAAAGTGCTAAGTTTTCTTCTTAGATGACTTTCTTCTATTTCTTATCTTTCAAGGATTCCTTAAATGTGTTGGAAATTTAGGTTGAATACAAGTTAGTACTGAATGTTATTTTATTTTGGGGCATATTCCTTCTTTTGGTTTGTTGACAAAATACTTTGACCTTTAAGGTTCATATTCAGTATCATACAGCTTTGGAGCCTTCTTGTGCTTCGGGGAGGTAACTAATATAACTTTATAACGTTTAAAGAGGTACCGACACCTTTAAGATTAGATTGGAATTCTGGATCTCAAATTTCTACTTGCTTAAGTAAGGGTTATTCAAAGTAGTGATATTCACAGACTAATTAAGATAAAATATTTCTTCAGCCATTTCTCGAGAAGGATCCTTAAACAGATCAAGAGAGTTTAGTGGTTGATTCTTTTGTACTTTTAGAGAAAAAACGGCAATATATTCAAGAGTACAATGGGAATCTTTATCACAAATTAATATTTGCTGAAAGTTAGGGTTATTATAAGTAGTGGTATTCTCAAACTCTTCAAGAGAAAATATTTCTTTACCCATTTCTCGATTCGGAACCTCGGACAGAGCAAGAGAGGGTGGAGCTTGATTCTTTTGTTCTTTATGGTTGATTGTCTCAGCGATATTATTTACTTGATTTGTAGGATCTGTTGTCCGAACGAGATAGTATATCCACCTTAGAGCGTCTATGACACTCCCACTCTAATATCTAAGGTGGTGAAGTAGTATTTGGTCTTAACAAAGTTACAATTCATTGAGATGTAAGTCTTTTAGTTAACTTGGTCAAAACAATGATAAAACTTTTGATTAACCCCATTGTCCACAAAGACACACTTATAATAACTGGGTTTCAACTTATTTCCACTCTACTACAGTAGATGAATCTAGACACATTTAACATTGAATCAAAGGGAGTTTTAATTTTGATTATTGGAATGTTTTATGTTCTCAAAAACAAAATTTTACTACTTTTCATTATCGAGCTTTTCAATTCTACTTTAATACCCTAATGGTATTAATGGGCACTCAATAGGATTTTGGTGGGAGGGTTAGATATATTCAATCTGATAAGAATCAAAATAGCATAATAAAGGACTTAAATGAATACTCGTTTTATATTACCATTACTGAATAATAAAGCTCCTATAAATATACAATTTAGGAAACTAATAATGGTAACAAAAATAAAATCAGAATAATAAAACTGAATATTATAATTACTATAATTCTATTTCCTAAAATTACATTCTTTCCTACACTTCCCCTAAAGTTAGGTCGTCAGATCCCCTATAACTAACTTGTAGAAAATATCGTCAAAAGCTTTAGCTGTGACTACCTTCGTGAGGACATCAGCTAGTTGATCTTTTGATCATACATATGGAATATTGATGACTTGCTTCTCAAGTTTCTGCTTTATGAAATGTATGTATGTTTATCTTCATACAAATGGACATCAGCTGCTTGATTATCACAAAATAATTTACAAGCTTCGTGTTGTGGGAAGTTCAATTCACACAAGAGATTCTTGAGCCGTAAATCTCTGTTATTCATTTGGCAATTCCTCTAAATACTGCTTCGGCACTTGATAGCTACTACCTTTTGCTTCTTAATTCTCCAAGTTAGGTAAGTTATTTGGGTAGATGATGAAAAATGATAAGGTGGGCGGGTTATTAATCACAGAAAAAATACCGTCGGCTCTGATACCATGATAAAAATTAAGATAGTGGAATAGAGGACTTAGTGAATACTCATTTTGAAAACAATGACTGAATTACAAAGGTCCTATAAATATACAATTTAGGTAACTAATAACAGTAACAGAAAAAATCAGAATAATATAATTATAGTTATTCTAATTCCTAAAATTATGTTCTTTCCTACATAATCCTACCTTTGGTAATGATGACGAAAAAATTTATTGTTTACCTATGTGAAAAAAAAACCTCATCTATATAATAATATATTTCATTTAGAATGAATTTTGTTTAGCAAAAGTAGATTTTCAGCATGTTATTTTTCTATCGTGGTTTAACTTAAATGCTTTGTAGAGATGTTTATGAGTGTACAATATAGTTTTGCATTTTGATTTCCAATTAATTTCTCCTTGGGTATAAAATGTAGGTATGGAAGAGTTATACGTGTCAGACTAGAAAAGCTAACAGAAACGAGATATGTACTACCACAGGACGACTAACACCCACACTATACAACCAAATGAATTCTGCTCGGTCAGTGGGATTTGCTTTGTATCATTACACACCATTTTTGGTAGACCTTCAGGATTGCACTTTTGTGCGAACTACATTCAATGACTTCAGTGTGAATTACTGCCCTGGATTGAGAAAATACACCCAGTGGATCTATGTTGGTCTAGTTTTGGTCTCGGCTGCTGTCATGTTTTCCTTGATTTTCTGGGTCATCTATTCTCGGGAACGAAGGCACCGTGTTTATACCAAGGAATATGATTTAGCCCATCACTAAAGCATGCATGAAGTACATGTATTCTGATCAGGACATAATTAAGATCAATGATGTTCATTCTTTTGTGTATACACAACTATAAAAGTAGTGTGCAAAATAGTGATACTTCTATGTGCATTATTGGAATTCATATATTGAACCTAGAGTAAGATATATGTGAAATATGTTACAAGTAGATATATATAAAAAGGTTATTGGAATTCATATATGTGAAATTGGCTACTGTATGAGGTTTTGCTTTGAGACAACAAATGAATAAAAATGACATTTAACTTTATAAATTAGCTCCAAATTCTCCGAATTCCAAATGTGTGTGTGGTACTAATAATTAGTCTTCATCTTGAAGACAATATATGCATTTTTGCTTTATTTATGGTATGGAAAATGGAAAGGCATCAACATAAGTTATGCAATAAAAACTAATGAAAATAAATGTTTTACCTAAAACATTTCAACATTTGTCTTCACGATGAAGACTAGGGGTGAACACGGTACGGTTTGGTCTGGTCTGACACTAAAATCATACCAAATAAGAGATTCCGGTATAAAAATTTTCCAGACCGATCGGACGGTTGAAATAACCAGACCGGCCTGGACCAAAACGTTTTACAACGGTCCGGTCTGGTTTGGTAAACAGTTTTTTATTTTATATTTTTATCCAAATTAATAGATTAATTATGCAAATATTTCACACGTACAATTAATAAATATAATATGTTGTAATTAGTTGTAATATAACATTTTTCAAGTATATATGCCTACATAAAAATATCTACATCTTAAAATATATAGGTAGCAACTTAATTTTTTAAATACAAAATTATGATTTTCGACTAAAGTACGGTTTGCGGTCTAGTCTGGTCTGAAAAATAACAAAACCGAGACCAGACCGTAAATCGTGATTTAATTTAAAAAAACCAGACCAGACCATTTAAACCATAGACCACACCAAATACTAAATTTCTGATTTGGTATACGGTTTAGACCAAACTTTGTTCAGCCCTAATGAAGACTAAATGCCACAAATCTTTAACATGCATTAATTTTCTTTACCAGGAGTTGTTTATATATTTGTTTTGTGATATTATTTGTCCTTCGGATTATGCTTTTTATGTTGAGCAACTCTTATTTGAAGTTTCATAAATTTGTGATAATTTTGGAGCTTGGAAATCTTTGATCAGGATCAAAATTCTAATAACCATGCTTGAATTCTAATTAAGTAATTAAAATTAATTTTTCTTTTTAAACTCATATGCCTGAAGTTATACGGGGAATTATATTACCTCTTATTAGTCATAAAATATGAAAACATTTGAAAAATAGGAAAACAATCTCATGTACAAATACTTTGCATTAAGTAAAGTTTATAAGACAATTTTAGTTATCTTACAAAAGTAATCTTACCACTTGGTATGAGAAATGAGTAATAGAAGTATAAAATATATATATGATTGAAATAAGAAACACTCTAGGGTATATAAACTCACATTTTATCCCTACAACACCTAAGAACTGTTGGGATTTTGTGACTCGAACTGAGTCTAAGATCGGATAGAAGATGAGTAAAAAGGTTGGATGTGCGGGGTGCGGAGTTCTACGCGGGGTGCGGAGGCTTCACTAACCAAGTGCGCGGGTCGCGTAATACTCCGCGGGGCGCGGAGTGCATTCTGTCCGGATTAGCAGCTCGCTGGAATTTGCACGGGTCGCGAGTGCACGGGCTGTTTTGCTGAGTTTCATTTCTTCTCACGTGAAATGGCGGTTACTCCACATTAATTAATGGAGCAGTTTTCTTCTTTGGTTTATGTGGGTGTGCGTGGGTTTACCAACCCAATACACTATTATGAGATTGGATTTTTTAGTATAAATTCTCATTTTAAATTAGTTTTTTGATGAGATGCATATTATACAAAGTGAGGCATAATTAAGAGAGAAACTTTGAGAGCCATTGTTGTGGTGTCTCGTATTCATCTTGTAATCTCCTAGTTTATAGTGAAAGTTTATTCTCGGTGCCGGTGGACGTAGCTATCACATTGACAGTGAACCACGTTAAATTTCTTGGTGTGATTTTCTTTAATGTTTGGTTGAATCTTTATTGTTTTATTATTGTTTCTCGATCTCGGCTTCCACTGTCGCACAACAATTGGCATCAAGAGCTCGGGTTTAATCCTAGGAAGAGTTTTTGTGTGAAACAATGGTAGGAGATTCTACAATAAGGATTGAGAAATTTAATGGGAAGAATAGCTTTGGGCTATGGCAGATTAAGATGAAGGCGTTATTAAAGCAGTTGCAGATTTGGCGTCCGTTGATCCCGAAAAGTGCAGCGTCGACATCGGGATCTGGAGACGGATGGACTGATGAACAATTAGTAGTGATGGAAGAGAAGGCTCATTCTACCATCTTGCTAAGTCTTGATGATCATATCATCACGGAGGTTGGTGATCAGGAGACGGCTGCAGAATTATTGTTAAAATTAGAGTCGTTGTATATGACGAAATCTTTAACCAACAAATTGCTACTGAAACAGCGGTTGTTTAGCCTCAGGATGCAGTCAGGTACGCCTTTAAGGGATCATCTAGAAAATCTTAATTCTATTTTACTAGATTTGCGTAATTTAGATGTTAAGATAGATGATGAGGATGCAGCTTTAATATTGCTTGTTTCTCTACCAAATAGTTATGAGAACTTTGTGGAGTCTTTTGTGGTTGGCAAAGACTCATTGACCCTAGAATAAGTGAAGGCAGCACTTTATACTGGGAGTTGCGTCAAAAGGCGACTGGTGGTAATGAGAATTATGGCAATGGGTTAGTTGTTGGGTCGGGTAAAAGTTCTAGAAAGAAAAATGGGTCTAACAACAGTAACGGTGCTAGTACAAATGGATCTAGCAACATTAGGACCATAATATGTTATCATTGTAGGGAACCAGGACATTTTAGGTCTAAATGTCCAGTATTAAAGAATAAACCTCAAGCTACAGTAGTCGAAAGTAAACAGAATAAGAGTTATAATTCGGAGGAAGACTTAGCATTGATTAGTTGTGTGGAGTCTAATGATTTGTTTGAAAGCTGGGTTCTTGATTCTAGTAGTTCGTTCCATATGAGTCCTCGTTGGGATTGGTTTGATACTTATGAGTCTTGTTTTGGGGTTCGGTTACGATTGCTAACGGTACTCCATGTGAAGTAGTAGGTATTGGTTCCATGAGACTACGGACTAGAGATGGGAGAAGGATTACTTTGACTAAGGTTAGGCATGTTCCTGCATTGGGGAAGAACTTGATATTGCTTGGGACCTTAGCTGATTTGGGGTTCAAGGGTAAGTTTAGCAATGGGGAAGTGAGTATCTTTAAGGATTCGAATTTGATACTTAAAGGTGTCAAGGTGAAGTCCCTGTATGTCTTTCAGGGTGTCACGCTGCTTAGTTCTACTGTTAGTGCTTCTACTAGTCACCAAGAGATGACAGTTTATGTTAGGCATGGTCATATGGGTGAGAGTAGAGGGCTGTAATTGTCCATTGAGAATCGTCTTACACGTGTCAAGGATGCCTACCTTGAGGATGACAAGCACTGGGTGTTTGGGTTTAAACACGGGTGTGAGCTTAGCATTGAAGCTCATGATCACTTGTATGGTAAGATGGTTAGTTGGCTACATTTGGATAGTTAGGTTTGTGGATTTGCTATATTCTATGTTTTAGGTATTTTGTGGCATCATACCTATGGGATAACACCATTGCAGAGCGGTGTTATAGGAATAGCGAATCGGACCTTGTTAGGGAGAGTCTTATGCATGCTCTCTAGTACTTGGTTATTGAGTAGATACTGGATTAGTTTGTTCGATCGAGGTTTACACACAGGATTTGAGGTGACCGGTATGTGTGTGGTTTGGCTTAGTAGGGTATCGTGCTATCTCATGTTTGGGGCCTTGTTAGGGCTTTGGTGTATTTTGCAGCTGCTGGTTATGGTGATAGTGGTACCGAGTTTGAGGTGGAGTATGAGGTTAACCCCTCTTCCATTTCTGTTCGACCTTGGATCAATGGTGTTGATGCTACCCCAGGTATCTCTCTGATTGTTGTTTTAGTTGCTATAGGTGTGGTAGGCTATGCATTGAACCTTGTGGGATTGGCAAGGTTGGTAGCCATTTTTGTGGAGTCACTTAGACCTCCAACTTATGAGCATGTGGTAGAGTATAGTGAGCGGGCGCAGTGGTTTGCTATGACTTTACGGGTGTGGGAACTGTTGTATAGGCTGGTAGTGTTACTTAGCTCCATTATATCACCTCATTTTGAGGCTAAGTCGGTCTACATGTCTAGAGTTACGGTTCGGTGTTTGAAGTATGCTGTGATGTGTACTTGTTTTGCGCATGCTAGAAGTGTCATTTGCAGGTTTGTGACTCAACCTGGGTGGGGGCACTGGCAGGTAGAGATTTATTCTCTCTACAGTTTGCTTGGATCAGCTGTTGTGTTTCTTATGTACGGGAATGATGTTAGGTGCTTAGTGACATCGGTTAAAGCTTGGGTTATGTTCACTGAGTTTGATAGTGTTATGTTCTCGGTGATGGTTCTTTGTGATCAACCTTGGTTAGCTTTTGTGTACGGTGATTGTGTGTTTAGTGATCATGTACTTGATGTTGGGGAAAAGCATGGTGTAGTCAGATTTCATTCGGAATGCACGTACATGAAGATAGAGGTAAAGAAGGTAGGATGTTCTAACAGTCCTAGTAGATTCTTTACTATGCTTGATTCATTAGCATAGGCCCTTAGGGGCGGTGTGAGGGAGCTCACAGGTGGAGGTGTGCACAACCTCAAGGTGGAGCTTGCCTCGTGGACTCGTGATGCAGGTGGAGCATTATGAGTGACTTATGATGCTAGTTGAGCATTATGAGTGGTTATACTTGGAAACGAGTATGTGATGGGTCTTGGTTGGAGACTTATCGGGATGGGTCTTAGTTGGAGACTTGTAGGGATGTATGGCTTGTGCTTAAGCTTTGCATCGGTTTTGGCTTGAGAATGGTTTTGTTCACTATGGTTTGATGAGGTAGTGGTTGACTAGGGTTCTCGTCAAGGTGGAGATTGTTGGGATTTTGTGACTCGAACCGAGTCTAAGATCGGATATAAGATGAGTAAAAAGGTTGGATGCGCGGGGTGCGGAGTTCTACGCGGGGTGCGGAGGCTTCACTGACCAAGTGCGCGGGTCGCGTAATACTCCGCGGGGCGCAGAGTGCATTCTGTCCGGGTTCGCAGCTCGCGGGAATTTGCACGGCTCGCGAGTGCACGGGCTGTTTTGCTGAGTTTCATTTCTTCTCACGTGAAATGGCGGTTACTCCACATTAATTAATGGAGCAGTTTTCTTCTTTGGTTTATGTGGGTGTGCGTGGGTTTACCAACCCAATCCACTATTATGAGATTGGATTTTTTAGTATAAATTCTCATTTTAATTAGTTTTTTGATGAGATGCATATTATACAAAGTGAGGCATAATTAAGAGAGAAACTTTGAGAGCCATTGTTGTGGTGTCTCGTATTCATCTTGTAATCTCCCAATTTATAGTGAAAGTGTATTCTCGGTGCCGGTGGACGTAGCTATCACATTGATAGTGAACCACGTTAAATTTCTCGGTGTGATTTTCTTTAATGTTTGGTTGAATCTTTATTGTTTTATTATTGTTTCTCGATCTCGGCTTCCGCTGTCGCACAACAAGAACAATAGCAGGGTTCATATATGTAAAGAAACAATTTAATTCTATGAACTAGGATGCAAAACGATAAAAAAAAATTGCAAAATATAAAAACACAAAGATTTACGAGGTTCACCCAAGGTTGATTACGTCACCGGTTGTGGTTAGCTTGCTTGAAAATATCAACGGAGTTCTTCAAGAACTCATACAATTAAAAGTATTACACTTGGAAGAAGAGTGAAGAGAAATAGTAGGGTTTGTGTTTGGCTTAGTGTTAGTTAAATACATATTAGAGTGAGGGGACTTATACTTATATTAAAAGTCATGTACTAAAGGTAGCTAAAAGACCTTTTACAAAATAGACCTGCAATAGCTTCTCGTAGAAGACAAAACAGGGGCAAATCCTGTAGGTTGCTCGACATACTTGAGAAAAACAAGTATAGGTCGAGCAACGCTGAGGTTGGTCGAGAGGGAAGGGCAACAAGCTTCTAATCTTCACGTACTTGCTACTGACTTTCATTCACTAATTTGGAGTGTCCTAACGGCTACTCAAGCATATCATGGCACATAACTACACGCACGCTAACCACGCATTGAATATCATCCCGATCACATCTCTTCACACTCCAACGTACACTCAAGGCGCACTAACTCTAACAATCTCCACCTTGACTTGAGTTCAACCAAGTATATATATATATATATATATATATATATATATATATATATATATATATATATATATATATATATATATATATATTACAGGAACAGAGAACTAATGGGAAATTTCACTATCATCCCCAATGCAAACAAGAGAACATCACTCACCTTCTTTTTGCAGATGACCTCCTTTTGTTTTGTCGGGCTGATATGATATCCATCCAGAGTTTGATGAACACTTTCAAGAGCTTCTCTAGATCTTCTGGGCTTGAAGCAAATGTTAACAAAAGCAATGCGTACTTCTCGGGGGTGGATAATCAAACCAGAAACAGATTGTTGAGGTTTCTTCAGATGGAGGAAGGTACTTTCCCTTTCCGTTACTTGGGTGTTCCTCTCCATTCGAAAAAGCTCAATGCTAGAGACTGTCGCCCGCTGGTAGACAAGCTTATTGGCAGGATTAGCTACTGGTCCTCGCGCCTCCTATCCTATGCGGGGAGAATCCAGTTAGTTAGGAGCGTCATTGGAGGCATCCAAAACTTCTGGGCCCAGAGTTTTTGCCTTCCTAAGAAGCTGATTAAGATGGTTGAGAGTATTTGCAGATCTTTCATTTGGACTGGTAAAGAGGGGATTTCTAGGAAAGCAGCCGTTGCTTGGAACCAGATGACTCTACCTCTGTCGAAAGGAGGTTTGAATCTTAAGGATATGCACACTTGGAACAAAGCTGCCCTCCTCAAGCACCTCTGGAATTTAGCCCGGCAAAAAGACAATCTTTGGGTAAAATGGGTTCACAGCCACTACATAAGCAACCAAACGATCAGTAATGTGAAAGTCTTCATCCACGCTTCATGGGTCTTCAAAAAGATCATCAAACAAAGCTACCTTGTGGAAAAGCGGGGGGGTTGGGATACTTTCATAAATGAGGCCAACTTCACAATTGGAGATGTCTACAACCGTCTAATGGAGGAAACACCAAAGGTCCCATAGGGTAGTATCATGATCAAGAATTTTGCTAGTCCAAGCGCAAAGTTCATCACATGGTTAGCAGTTCAAAACAGGCTTGCAACAAAAGACAGAATTGGAAGATGGATTGATAATACAGACGACAAATGTGTGCTTTGCCGTGGTAATACTGAATCGATCCAACATCTTGTTTTTGAGTGCCAGAATGCTAAAGATATTCGGAATAAGGTTTTCAATTTCCTTCCCGTGATGATCGACGAAGCAGATTTCCAAGCTGAAATTGGTCTCATGGCCAAGATAAACAGAAAGAAAACTGAGCGAGCCAAACTGATTGTTGCTTTATGGACGGAGATGATCTACTGCATCTGGAAACAGCGAAATGGCAAAATCTTTGATAACCGCACTTTCAGCCTGAAAGAGATTCATGATCTTATTGTTTTTAGAGTTGCAGGGAGGATTAGTAATAGGATGATTGATATGCTTGTATCTATGTAGGTTTTTGGTAGTTTTTGGGTTATCGCTCCCCTTTTTGTTGTGAGTGATAGCGTTTTTGGTGGCTTGGCCTAGAGTTAATTTCCAGGCTGAGCATTTCCTCTCTGTATCTATTTTTGGTATATATATACAAATTTATTGACAATATATATATATATATATATATATATATATATATATATATATATATATATATATATATATATATATATATATATATATATATATATATATATATATATATATATATATATATATATATATATATATATATATATATATATATATATATATATATATATATATATATATATATATATATATATATATATATATATATATATATATATATATATATAACTGATGACCACTGTGTTCTATGCAATGGGGCCACTGAATCGACTCACCACCTCTTTTATGAATGCTCCTTTGTTCGGGATGTCAGATCCAGGCTCTTTAGTTTCCTTACTCGAAGCATGGATGGAAATAGCTTTCTAGAGGAAATCCAGTGGATGACCAAAGTCAGCAAAAAGAAAACTGATCGTGCAAAGCTAATAGTGGGATTATGGACCGAAATGATTTATGCTATCTGGCAGCAGCGAAACAGGAAAATTTTTTGATAATTTTGTTTGTGGCATGAAGGAAACGATTGATTGTATAGTGTTTAGAATTGCAGGGAGGGTCAATAGTAGGATGTTAGATATGCTTGTATCTAAGTAGGTAGTTTTTGTTTTTGGGCTTGCGCTCCTTGTTTTTGTTGAGGGCGCTTGCGTTTTTGGCGTTTTGGGTGGAGTTAATTTCCAGCCCAAACTTTCCTGTTTTTGTCCTCTCTGGTATATAATACAAAATCATTTGGCAAAAAATATATATATATATATATATATATATATATATATATATATATATATATATATATATATATATATATATATATATATATATATATATATATATATATATATATATATATATATATATATATATATATATATATATATATATATATGTATATATATATATATATATATATATATATATATATATATATATATATATATATATATCACGCCTTAAATAATCTTGTAAACCAAGGAAGCTGCATATGACAATATAGCTAATTTGGTGAATCGAGGATAATGTTCAAAACCTTGAGCCTTAATTCAAACTGATGCTTCCATTGTGACTTAGTTAAACACATTTTTTATTGTTATTTTTAGTTATCTCAACATTTAATTTGCTGCCACGTTATTGCTCATACACGATATTTAAAATACAGAATAATTCAAATAATAAAACGTGTAAATATCATTAAAATCAAATTCCTACTTTTCAGCTTAGTTTAAGTACGACTAATTTGTTTACTCGTATGAACTGTGCCACTTTGACTTTCATCCCCTAGATATCTAATGCTGATAAAGTAGGGGATTTCGGGTCAATATCTTAATGTATCGTTGTTTACAAAGTCATCTCTATAATCCTTACAACTATGCTTAAAGAGGTTATTGACAAGATTGTGAACCACGCCCTATCTAGTTTTATCCCAGGGAAACAAATCTCAGATAGGATTTTGCTAGCTGTAGCGCTAGTCAAAGGGTACACTCGTCAATATAATGGCCCTCGTTGCATGATCAAGGTAGATATGAGAAAAGCGTATAACTTAGTGGATTAGAGCTTCCTTCAGAATATTATTAAGAGAGGGCGTTCCTGGATAAGTATATGAAATGGGTTCTTATGTGTTACCACAGTCTCTTTCTTAGTTTTGGTGAGTGGTGCCCTGCTCAAGCCATTCAAAGCTGCTAGGGGTTTAAGGCAAGGTGACCCCCTCTCTTCTTATATGTTTGCACTATGTATGGAATAGTTTTCTATACTATTTCAAAATCATATCAAGGACCGTATTTTCGCTTTTTACCACAGATGCAAGAAACTAGGCCCTCACCTACTTACTGTTTGCTGATGACCTTTGTATCTTTTGTAGAGTTGATACCAACTCAGCGGCTAACATGACGCACACTTTTCAAGGGTGGGGACAAATTTCAGAACATATGTGATGGAAGTTCTTGGTATACTTGAAGGCTTCTTTCCCTTTTGGTATCTAGGAGTTCCCTTTCACTCGAAGAAACTCAATATTCACGATTGGAGGCCGCTGGTGGAAAAAATCTCGGGGAGAATCAAGTTTTGATCCTTAAAGTTTTTTTCCTATACAGGGAGGGTACAACTAGTGCGATCAATAATCGTGGGTATCAAAAAATTTTAGGTTCGAATCTTTTATCGCCTAAAAAAGGTCATCAAAATGGTCGAAGATCTCTGTTGATCCTTCATTTGGATATCCTAAGAGGGTATTTCTTGCAAGGCGGTTGTGGCTTGGGATAAGATGGTTCTGCCTTTCTCTTGGGGGGGTTAAATTTGAGACATGTGTACAAAGGGAATAAATCGGCAATGTTGAAGCATCTTTGGAATATTGCCAACAAAAAAGACAATATGAGGGTGAGATGGGTTCACAGCTATTATATAAAGAAGCAAGATATTAAACTTGTAAATTCTCTATTCATGCATGGTAGAGCTATAAAAAAATTATCATACAGAGAGAGCTTTTGCTCACTCTGGGAGGTTGGGATCCAGTTGTCAAGGGAGAACTTTTCTCCATTAAAACAAACTATGAGATCTTGATAGCTGGAGAAAAAACAAAAGTCAATTGGGGAACATCATAATCAAGAACAGAGCTACCCATGGTGTCTGATTTATTACGTGGCTGACAGTTCAGAATAGATAGTCCACAAAAGACCATACCAGCAGAGGGATAGAAGATTGTGGGATACATTGTGACTTATGGATGTAGGGGGTCCGTTTCAATCCATCATATTCTTTTTGACTGTTCCAATGCCAAATAATTTCGAGAATGATTCTTTAGTTTTCTTGATAGTCCATAGAAAGCTAGTTATTGGAAGAAGGAAGTCAATTTTAAAACTAAAGCAAAAGAAGACAAAAAAAAACAAAGCAAATTGTTACATGCTAGACAGAGATGATCTATGGTATTTGGCTTCAACGTAATCAAAATATTTTTGCGGTGACTCATTACTTTATTCTGAAAAGTGTAAAAAAAAATTTATTTAGAACTACTTCGAGAGTACTAGCGATACGAGAGATTTACTTATTAGGTGAGTGGATTTTTGCAGGGCTGGTTTGCCTGTGAATACTTTTTTGTGGGTTGGTTACCTAGTTAGCAAGTGTGCTTAGTTTGGGATCACACTAAGGCTAATGTTTACATAGGCGAAACCACATGGGGGTCCGGTAGAGGTCCAACCCCCCTTGCCGAAAATGCGACCCTTTGTAATTTAGAATTTGGCCCCCTTATTAATATGATATATAGTTGAAAGAGAGTATAAATGTAACAAATATTATTGTAATTTAATGGTTAGAGTAACACATTGATGATCTAAGGTTAAAGGATCAAACCCTCATTTAAACAATTATTTTTTTATAGACTAATAGATTTATATTATAATGACATTACTATTTATCTTTCATAATTTAACATTCGTTCTTTTTGATGTGTACTAGTATAGAAACTCGTGCAATGCACGAATTTATAAGTATGAAATACATAAAAATATAACTTGAATGATTAACTTTATCGAATACATGACTTTTTTAAAGCAAAAATTAAATACCAATTTTATTAAATTATTTATCGAATAAATCAGTTTTTCATTCTATTAAATATATCAAATTTTAGGTCATTTATATAGAATTGCTATAATAAATTATACTCTATACTATACCTAATTTAGCTCCGATTTTAAAATAATCAAATTCTAAATTAGGTAAATATTGTCATGTAAATAAATATTGTTCACTAAAATAATTACATTTGTCAAGCATTCTTAGAGGATGAAACTTGGAATTTTCTATCATTTTTATAGTATTGTATGATTTAAAATATTTATCGAATACATCAGTTTTTCATTCAATTCAATATACTTCCTCCGTATTTAATTATTTGCAACTTTGGGGTCCTTCACGGACTCCTAGGCAAAACTTTTAGTAGTGTATTAAAATAGATTAATGAAGTTAATGGGGTGGGATTATAGTATTATAATATTAAAAAGTAAGATAGAGTATTAAAAAGTATGAGAGAGTATTAAAAAGTAAGAGAGAGTATAAAAAAGTAAGAGAGAGATAATAAAAAAGTAATAAAAAACTTTCTATAAATGGAAAAAAAAAGTTGCAAATAATAGTATACGCCATTTTTAGTAAAAGTTGCAAATAACCAAATACGGAGGAAGTATCAAATTTTAGGTCATTTATATAGAATTGCAATAACAAATTATACTCCATACTATACCTAGTTTAGCTCCAATTTTAAAATAATCAAATTCTAAATTAGGTAAATATTGTAAGGTAAATAAATATTGTCCACTAAAATAATTACATTTGTCAAGCCATCTTTGAGAACGACACTTGGAATTTTCCATCATTTTGATAGTATTGTATGATTTTTATAGTATTGCATGATAGTATTGTATGATACATCAGTTTTTCATTCAATTAAATACATCAAATTTTAGGTCATTTATATAGAATTGCTATAATAAATTATACTTCATACTATATCTAATTTAGCTCCAATTTTAAAATAATCAAATTTAAATTAGGTAAATATTGTCAGGTAAATAAATATTGTCCACTAAAATAATTACATTTCTCAAGCCTTCTTAGAGGATGACAATTGAAATTTTCCATCATTTTTATAGTATTGTATGATTTCTATCCTAATTTTTATAATGTTTTTTTTGGAGAATTATTAAGCAAATACATAGAGTCAAAAACACTTAGTTTTTTCAAAATTAATAATCATAGGGAAGCTTCAACTCAATTTATTGTTAAATATAATTTTTACAATGATTCAAGTTCATTTCAATCTATACAATTTTAATATTTTCATAGCTTAAATAGTGTCTATTGGTGTTCGCTCAGGTCATTGTTGATTTCGGGTTAGATGTTTCGGGTGGGATTGAAATCGGATTTTTGTGTCCATTGTTTTTACATTATTGTAAATTATTTTTTAAGTCGAGTCAAATCGAATTCGGTTACAATGTCGTGTAAATTTCAAACCATCGTGTCTGTTTCTAACGCCTTTAGATTTTGTATATAATAAAAAAATTTCTGATTGGTATAATATTCTCCCTTTTTCTGTTGGTATATATTTGTTGGCCCTCTTAGGTTTTGTTGATGACTTCACTTTAAATAAATAAATATGTTTTAGAGATTGTCGTGGGTCAAATATCCGATTCGTTGATGGAACCTAAAGACTTGGTCAATGGAGATTGTATGTGTCAAAGTTAAATCAAAAAAGTCAGTTATAGAAGATTACTTAGGATGTCAAATGTAGATAGGAGGTCTACTGTTCCAAGTTTGATGATCTGATGAAAATAGCAAATGAAGTCGCTAGCTGAAAATTGATTAATACTACCTCCTATTCAGCCTACATGTCCCATTTGTTTTTCGGCACTATTCACTCATCACTCTTAATTTGTATTTTACTCTTAATCTATAAGTTAAAATATAGTCATGTGGGATCTTGTTTGATTCGTCTCAGTACAAGGATTATTAAAATCAAATTTTTATAATTTTTAATTAAGAATAATTTGAGATATTAAGAGTTAAAATGTTGTCTCGGCAAGTGTGAAAAACTAAATGAGACATTTAGGCTGAATAGGAGGGAGTATTATATTTTATATTCTTAGTTGTGTAACTGTTAGAAATTGAGTAAATTGCATAAATAGTTAATTGACAAAAATAAGATAACCACCTAAAATAATCTAAGACTAATTCAAAGTGTGAGTAAGTCTCTTTATTTCTCTCCATTAAAATAGGAGGTTAGTTAGGGTTTTAATTAAATTATTTCTAATTAGCTATTTTTGATATATATTAACCGTGGCCTCTTACTTAACTTCCAAGCATGTTTTCCACTTTCCTACTTTTTAGGATTAAGGGAAGTTAGGGTTTTGAAATTTACCTACGGTTGGTCCTATATAAAAGGAGGACTTGTTCAACTGGTGGTAAGTGTGCTCACAAGAGAAAAATCGAGAGATCACCAAAATAAGAAAAATATTTTGTTCTTTTATTTGCCAATTAACTTAGAATATTTTTCTTATGCAATTTTTTAGTTTTTATCCTTTTTAGAGAATTTATATTTATATGGGTTTTTGAGTGTTTTGTTGTAACTAGACTTAAGAAAAGTGTAGGGGAGAAGAGAAGCTTCGAGTGAAGCGTGAGAAAGAGAAAGAGAAAGAGAAAGAGGAGAAAAGAGAAGAGAAGTTAGCCTAGTTGAGAATTGTTTTATGTAATTGTCATTAATAGCCTAGAACGTAATAATGGTATGTTTGGGAACATGAATTTCATATGCAAATATAGATTTGGACAAATTATGTGTTTGGCTACTCTAAAATTTGAGAATGTAGATTTGATCCAAATTCTAATAACTTAAGAAAATAAGAGTGAGTTATGGATTTCAAAATAAGAGCTCTAGACTTGTTATTTCCAAATTCATGATTTCAAATTTCTAAATTGAAATCCAAATTTTCAAATAAAATCCTCATTCCCAAACACTACCTAAGAGAATTTTAAAATCTCGAGTGGTCGTGGTTTTTCCTTCTATTAGGCTTAGAAGGTTTCCACGTATCTCCTTTTATCTTTCTTGTTTTAAATTTAAGTGTTTATTATTTATTTTATAGTCCACAAAAATAAGACTAAAATTCTTAAACTTACAATACAACAATTCAACCCCTCTTTGCTGCATTCATCCAATTTCTAACCGTTTCTACAATTAATATTTATATATCTATTCGATAAGCAAAAAATAAATAAATAAAAATATTCTTCAAATTTGTAATTTTAAAATTTTGGAAGATCTCCTTCATATTTCAAACATACATGACCATAATTCTTTGCCATTCAAATCACCCTTAAATATCTTTAAATTTTGGTAGACAAAAGTAAATAATGATAGTTAAATATATAGAATATCATCTTGCAATCACATAAGTAAATGGATATGAATCGCATGAAATACTTATATAAAGTTAAAAGTGGTACCAATAAATGCACTGCACATATTTGTATGTGAATTTATTGAATGCTTTTTTTTTTTTTTTTTTTTTTTTTGAGCAGATTTATTGAATGCTCAAATATCATAATAATGGAACCCAGATGATAGAAGTGTCCCTTTCTTCCACACAGATAAAATCATGACCAATAGCACGAATATTGAAAGCCTCCCATTGCATGAACTCAATTAAATATAGATGTCGATTATTCCTACTATATACTAAATGTGTTAATTTTTATGACAAATATTCATATCGTTATCTGCAGAATACTCTGGGTAGAATGATAATGATGATATTTATATTGATAATTATTTTTATCCGCCAAAATTCGTAAGATTAAAAAGACAAAACTTTGGTAATCTATCTATATTCTAAATGCTCATGATACGACTCGCAACCACATTTTTTTCTTGTCAAAATTACAAAAGATTTGCTTGTATGGAGAATAAATATTTTAAGGAGAAATAAAAGTTAAATAATACAAATAAAGGTAAGTAAATATGAATTCGAATGTGTATGAAAAATAAAAAATATAATGCTATATATGAGGAAGATGAGAGATCATGAGTCAAGATCAACGATATTTTGGGGGAGAAGGAGGGAAATGAGGGAAATATTTTCCCGCATCACACTCGCGTAAATATTTACAACTAATACAACTGGACTATTGATTTTATTTCTTTTTCTCCATCAATTTACATGTATAATTTACCTTTTATAACCATAATATTTCTTGGTTTACTCCAATAACATTTTTTTTAGTTTCACTTTTATTTTTTCATAAATATTTACTCTCAATACAAACATGAAGCATGGACTAAATATAAAAAGATTAATATTTAGAAAATCAATAAATATTTAATTTAATCTATAATAGGTAATATATTATTCATAGTATATATAAAAATATTCTTCCATAATGTTATATTTAAGTATAATAATTAATTCAATTAATATATTACTATAAATTTAAATATAATAATCAATTCAATTTGATATACCTATTAGAGAGAAGTAATATACTCCCTCCATCCCAATTTAGTTGTCCACTTTGCTATTTTGGATCATCCCACTCTAATTGTCCACTTTTCTTTTTTGGCAAAATTTTTTACCTAAATACCCCCAACTACCTCAACTTATATTGTTTAATAATACCCCACCTACCACCTTTTCAATTATTATATTCACTTAAAATACCCCACTACCACCTTTTCAATTATTATATTCACTTAAAATATTTCACTACCACCTTTTTCAATTATTATAATTACCAAAAATACACCACTACCATTTTTCCTTATTTTGCGTGCCCACAACAAAGTGGACAATAATATCGGGACGGAGGGAGTATTGATTAAATTAAGATATCTTATGCACTTATACGAACATTGAAACTAGTATATAATCAAATACACGGCCATACAAATAGTACGAATCCAAGTACTTGGAAATGGTAACCACGTGAGGCTAGTAAGACAAATTCCGACCAAGTGATTAAACCACTTAGAACGAGGTTGAAATTAAAAAGATTGAAGATTATTATAAATAAATACTCACTCCAACTCAACCAAGTTGTTTCATTTGGGTTGGGCACGGTTTTTAAGAGTGAAATGGTGGGATATTTTAAAATTAAGGAAAATTTACCCAGAATAATACGACTTTTCACTGACTTTCCAAGAATAATACGAACTTTCAATTAACCACCAATAATACGAACTTTGACATGCATTTTCCGCTGGCATACATGACCTATTTATAACCGGTAGTACAAGTCTTTTTTTGACCGTTGCTCAAAAGGTTTCATCTCGTATTATTGGTGGTTAATTGAAAGTTCGTACTACCGGTTGAAACTTGCTGAGCAACGGTCAAAAAAAGACTTGTACTACCGGTTATAAATAGGTCATGTATGCCAGCGGAAAATACATGTCAAAGTTCGTATTATTGGTGGTTAATTGAAAGTTCGTATTATTCTTGCAAAATCAATGAAAGGTCGTATTATTCTGGGTAATTTTTCCTAAAATTAATTGTAAAGATGATAGTTGGGTATTGGAAATAGTAAAAGTGCGGGTAGTTGGGTATTTTAATTGATTAAATTAATTGTAAAGGTAGTAGTTGGGTATTGGGAGTAGTAAAAGTGGGAGACGGGGGTATTTCGGTAAAAAAAAAATCATTGCCAAAAATAGAAATGGGAAAACTTGAGTGAATTGCCCATAAAAAAATAAGAAAACTTGATTGAGTTGAAGGAGTACGTCTTATAATAATCATAGCATTTGGGCTTAACACAACTATTAAGAAAATAAGTGATTAATAGCGAAATACCATTATTATCTCAAACTAATTACAAAAATGTAAGAATAATGAGAGATAAAGTGGAAATAAACTAAGGGTAAATAAATAATTTATAAATTATTTTATGACATATATACATCATAAATGTAGCAATTATTATGAAATTGAGTAGATAGAAAAGTGCAATAATTATGAAATATATTATTATTAGGGCTCACTTGAATTGAGTATAAATATTTATGATGGTAAACAAAATTTATTAAACAGGAAAACAAAGTGAATTAGATATAAAAATAGAGGATTGTTAGAGATGTGGAAAAATCTTGTTAAAACGTAATGAAAAATAGATATAAATAACAATTTGTTCTCTCATTTTACGTTTTAAATTTACCCTAAGGGAGGATGGAGAATAATTTCCACAAAATGAGGGAAATCATGTTCCTTTTTCATTCCTTTTTTTTAATTTACTCGTTTTCTACCTACTTCACAAGTATTTCAATTACTTCACTTGCACATTTACTTACCTGTATTTTGTTAGTTTTACCCTAAAATATGTTACACTCAATTCAAGCAAATCCTTAGGAAGACTTAACAAAGGATGAGTACTTGCAATTAATTTTATTCTCCCTCCTATTCACACAAAATAGGACATTTCTATTTTGGGTCAATTTACACAAAATGTCCCATTTCTATTTTTACTCCCACCTTTACAATTAATTTAATCAATTAAAATACTCAACTACCTCCACTTTTACTATTCCCAATACACAATTACATCCTTTACAATTAATTTAATCAATTAAAATATCCCTTCATTCCACTCTTAAAAATCGTGCCCAACCCAAATGTCTCATTTTGTTTGAATAGGAGGGAGTAAGAAGCAAATAATAATTTTTTAAAAATTTAGGAATTATTTGATAAATATTTTTCTACTTATTTTTAACATAAAGGAGACCTTTGGGGAATCCCTTTTCTTCTACTAATGCTAATAGCCAAATCTTCATCAGAAACCTTATTGACCGACGACCTTCCACACACGTACAAGACACTTCGCTTTTTCCGGACAATCTCAGCCGTTGTTTTAGGTTCCATACTCAAGTTATCCGAATCGTCCGATGAGCAACAATACGACACGTCATAAGCGACAATCATCGGAGTTTCATCGGTCATATCATCATCTCCCATGTCTTGAGGATACAAGAAGTCCGGGCCCAATTGTAACACTTTGCATACTCTTAAGTAGGGTGTAAGATCCCTATTGTGTGCTAATACAAATTCAACCTAACAATCAAAAAAATTTAAACATTACTTATTTTTCAAATTTGTTTATTTTTTATTTTCAACAATTTGGATTCAAAGTAAAAGCAAAAATACACTATAATTTGTTTATTTTTTATTTACAATTATAAGTAATTATTTTAATGTTATAAGTGATCAATTGTAAGTCATAATTAGTCAATTTAAGGTCATCAATTACTAACACTATAAGTGTATATTTGACCATAGTCAATAGAGATGGCTAAACATCACATCGTCTCATCCAAAAATTTGTCTAGTTTTTGAGTAGATATTTATTATCTTTTTTTTGAAATTTTAAATCAAAAAAAAAAAAAAAGAAAATTAAACTAAAGTAAAAATAATATAAACTAATATAAACAAATACTAAAGCGCCATAATTCAAAAAAAAGCCCTCTAATTCAAAATACTCATTGTAATTTGACACCTTATACATGTCATGTCATGGATACAATACACCTTTCTAGCATATAACCCAATGATTTGACATGATGTTTAAGTCGCAGAACCAACTCAACGAAAAGCTGAAGCTTATGTGACACCAAGATATGTTATACACTCTAACACACTCTCTCACACGAGAGCCCATTAGGCTAGAAGTGTGAATGCGCATACACCTGAACATCTTTAAATGAGAGCTGGTTGAAATTCAAACCCGCTTCCGATACCATATCGATCAAAAAACTAATTCAACTAAAAATTTAAAGTGATGATTGAGACTTTAAAATATATTATACTCCCTCCAATTCACAACTATTATCCCATTTCCTTATTGGGTATGTTCACCTCAAATGTCTCATTTCTATTTTTAGTCGTGATTTCTTACTTAAATACCTCATGTTCACACAAGTAATGCCCAAAATACCCACTTTTACTACTTACAATACCTACCTTTTTGGTAGACCCCATCTTACTTTTAATATCCGTGCCCAACCAAATATGATAATAGATGTGAATTGAACGAGAGTATGTTCTAACGGTTTAACATTATTTTCATATCTTTAGTTGCATACCTACATGAGGCGACATATACACAGTCTAGCATTAATAGAAAGCAAGAAAATTCAAATATAATATGAAATTCTCATATTTATTTATGTACTCCCTTCGTTCCTTTTTGTTTTTCCACCTTACTAAAATTGGTAATTTTATAAGTTTTTCCACTTTAGAATATTTTTCATTTTTGGAAAGTTTTCATCCCACTTTTACCCCTTAAAACCACACTTTCATTACTTCACACTACTACTTCCTCCGTTCCATAATATTTGCTACATTTCACTTTTTTACGCAATCCAATGCATAATTTTGATCATTAATATCTTAAACTACACTTATCTAAAAATCATAAAAATTTGATATTATGAAAGTATGCGATTAGACGATTCAAACAAGATCCCACTTGACTATATTTTTACTTACACATTAGTCGCAATATGTAAAATAAGCTTGAACGATGAATAGTGCACAAAATCGAAATGTAGCGAGTAATTTGGAACGGAGGAAGTATTAAATCATTTTCTCTCTAATACTTTCAATACAATCATTACATTATATACTATTATTTAATAATTTTTTCTCTCATAATTCTAATATAATCATTATTTCCCACTACTATATAATTATAAATAATACCCACTACCACCAAAGATTTCATTTTTCTTAATCTTAATGAAAAACCCAAATAGTAACATCAAAAAGAAATGGAGGGAGTATGAGATAAGTAAGTGCAAAATCTAATAATTTTATTACCTTGCACCCTAAAGAGCAATGGATATATGGTTGTTGAAGACTCCTATCACAAGAAGTGCAATAATTTGAAGCACCTTTGAACTGCCTATTTTGAGGTCTTTTCTTAATGAAAATCACCTTCGCACTATTGATTGTATAAGCCTATAAATTAATTAAACGGAAAAATAAAAATAATTGATCAGTGACATAACTTAATTGAATTACAGAATTTTTTAATTTAGAAATAAAAAATGATGAAAAAAGCAAGTGAAATGTAATAAGATTAACCTGAACGTTGGAACAATCAATAAGTTTATCAAGATCTTCCAATCTAATAACTTGATGGTACACATATCGACGAATTTGAATAAGGCGGTGTAATCGGTGCGTTGACAAACAATGAGGGCAAATACTTATGCAACAATCTAAGCATAGTACGTTCTTTTCATTCTTTTTGGCCGTCTCATGTACTGAGCAATTCTCAAAGAAATTTTGGGTGTAAAGTGCATCCAACCATGCTGGTTTTCCATAACCCTAAACATTTTTTTTTTGTAACAATAAATAATAATTAACCCAGCAGAAAATATTAAATATTAAAATGAACATATATGCATCAATTTTATATATTACAAACAATAAGCTAACATAAGATATTATCATTCAATAAAATTCAATTTAAACATACATAAAAATAAGTTTTGAATTCTAAGCTAATCAAAATTCAAATCATCAATAGCTAGAAAATGAATATATTTAAAAAAAAACATAGAACTATGTTATTATTCAAAATTCCCCATAAATAAATTAAAAAAAACTAGTAGAAATTCCGAAATTTACAATGGGAGAAAATTACTTACCATGATCAAAATCCGAAGAAATAAAGGAGTATCGAAATTCCTTCTAAAAGTAGCGATCTTTTGATATCAAAGTATATATTCAGTATATATAGTCTTAATGAATAAGAGGAATAAGAAATGAAAAAAATGGAAGAGGGTTAATAAGGGCATGAAGATATGAGATTATTTAAGGAAAATCACAAGAAGAAATGAAGATAGTGGATATTATAATTATTGATTGGGAAATGAGACAACATATTTTTAATAAGAAAAGAGAACGGAGTAAGAGATGAGCAGAACATGGGCACTGTTTCTGTGTCTCCCATTCACTAAGTGTTGCCTTCTTCATTACCTTCGCAAATCAGCTCTTTTTATTTTAAAGATATGTTTGGACTAACTTTTAGAAATTAACTTTTATTTTCTAAAATAATTCTATAAAAATTGTTTTTAGATGAATATTTTTTAGAAACAGATGTGTTTGACCTCATATTTTTAAAAGGAATGTTCGGAAAACAAGAACAATTTGTGTGTTTAGCCTCAAATTTTCAAAAAGAGTTTTAGGGGAAACAAAAACAATTTGTGCGTTTGACCTTTTTTTCCCTATGTTTACTTAAAGTTAGTGTTATATGATGAAAAAACATATAGCATATCCTAAAACTTAATCGAGTTAAGTCATAAAGAATCGATTTTAAGAGAAATACCCAAAAACATATAGCATACACTAAAAAATAATTACTATAATGTCAAAAAAATTCAAATACACTAAAGTAATTAAAAATAAAAATAAATCCCGAATTTAACAATTTTCAATATAGAAAAAGATAATTGAATGTGTTAATTAATTTAAAGATAAACATATATGAAATTTTGACGTAATTTGATCGCATAATATTCAATAAGCGTAGAATCATACAATCATATAAAAGTATTGGAAATTTTAAGTGTCATCATTTAAAGACATCATATCATATCATATCATCATACGATCATATAAAAGTCTTGGAAAATTCCAAGTGTCATCATTTAAAACATCATATCATATAATCATATAAAAGTCTTGGAAAATTCCAAGTGTCATCATTTAAAGACATCATATCATACAATCATATAAAAGTCTTGGAAAATTCCAAGTGTCATCATTTAAAGGCATCATACAATCATATAAAAGTCTTGAAAAGTTCAAAGTGTCATCAATTAAAGGCATGCCAATATTCATTAGAATCAAATATTTTTTTTGTTTAAATTTGAAGCTAAATTAGGTAAGCATCATACAATCATACAATCATATAAAAGTATTGGAAAATTCCAAGTGTCATCATTTAAAGACATCATATCATATCATATCATCATATCATACAATCATATAAAAGTCTTGGAAAATTCCAAGTGTCATCATTTAAAGGCATGCCAATATTTATTTAGAATCTAATATTTTTTTTGTTTAAATTTGAAGCTAAATTAGGTAAGTATTTGTATAATATACTATAGTAATATGTTCAATTGAATGAAAAAAAGTTATGTATCAGGTAAATAATAAAAATAAACGTCAATAATTATGTTTTGATTTAAAAAATCATGTATTTGGTAAATTGAATAACGATTGTATACATTACTTAGATTATTATTGGTTAAAAGATAACAAAATTCCAAGTGTCATCATTTAAAGACATCATATCATATCATATCATCATATCATACAATCATATAAAAGTCTTGGAAAATTCCAAGTGTCATCATTTAAAGGCATGCCAATGTTTATTTGGAATCTAATATTTTTTTTGTTTAAATTTGAAGATAAATTAGGTAAGTATTTGTATAATATACTATAGTAATATGTTCAATTGAATGAAAAAAAAGTTATGTATCAGGTAAATAATAAAAATAAACGTCAATAATTATGTTTTGATTTAAAAAATCATGTATTTGGTAAATTGAATAACGATTGTATACATTACTTAGATTATTATTTGAAACTGTTTTTATATATATTTTGCACTAACAAATTCGTGCATTGCACGAGTTTCTATACTAGTTACTTAAAAAAAATTGAGATGTTGGTTGTGATAACAAATGAATAGTTATGGAATCAAATAGAAAATTTTAAATTTTGGAGGAAGATATGGCGAAAGAATAAAAAAGTAATGAAAAAGATTTATATAGTTATTTAGACAAAATATAGAAATTTTTTCAACATAAAATGAGAAAAGTATAGAGCTATTTGGGAAGTTGGGAGGAGAAGTTAAAATTTGTAACTTCTCCTCTAGACCCCTGTAGAAGTTAGTTTTAGCTTATCTCATAATTATTTCAACTTCTCAGTAACAAAGTGTCTAGCCAAATTTTATTTTTTTCTATTGCGGAAATTGTTGTGAAAGTTTGGCGAAACACTACCTAAGCTTTGAAAGTTATATATATAACGCAAAAGTTTGGCGAAACACTACCTAAGCTTTTGAAAGTAATTTATTCCATAAAATTATAGTATTCAAATTTAATAAAAACTATTGACGAACATTTTTTGACATACTTGGGTGACTTCATCAGTATAATAAAATTTATTGATTGATGGTAATTTTTTGTCTATTTTTCAACATATATATTTCAATATAATTGTGTATAATGAATAAATACTTTGTTTCTGTCAATTATATTTTTATAACAAATTCAAAGATTTAATGAATAAATACGGGGACGATCGGAAGGGTTTGAGCGAGTCCTGGACTCAACCTCGTCTTCCATAGATAATATATGCTCTTGCCAATCACTGGGACGTTAGAAGGGTTCGAGGGAGTCCTGGTAGGGATGGTCATGGGGCGGGTTTGGAGCGGGTTCAACTAGACCCGGACTCGGACCCTTTTAGTTTTTTGAGATCCAGACCCGGATCCGGACCCTAAGGGTCCAATATTTTCAGACCCGGACACAGACCCTCCGAATCTGATGGGTCTAGGGGTCCTTAGTGGGTCTAAAAAAGTCTCTTGATTTGTCAAATTTCAGACATTTGTAAGTCATTATATTTTTCGTATATTTGTAAGAAAGTTATTATCGTATTTTACAAATATTTAATACTAACTAGATGTGGGGCCGCGTGCGTAGCACGCGGTCCCCAAAGTTATACTTTCGAAATTTATAATATTATTTAATACACTTTTATTAATAATAATACAAACGAAAATGTTGGACACGTATATGAAGTAAGTTCAACTAATTTAATTAACTGCAACTGAATTTAAGTTTATAATATATCGATATTTCATCGTGTGTACTGCAAAGTCATTTGTGAATCTATAGTTCGTATGCAAAATATGTAAGTTAACCGCAATGATGCACTTGTTCATTCGTTCAAATGGACACATAATGAAGTGCGATTGTTGTTTATTGAAATTCATGTATCGAGCTTTAAATTCTTCCAATTCTGACACTTAAATAATTACCCAACGACAACCTAAAGAGGAGTTTGTGCCATTTGTACTTGAAAGAGCAACAAGTCGATGAGTAATAAATAAACGCATTGAGAAACATAACTACATAAGTAATCACATTAACCTCAGAATTCAAACACATCAAAGACCATATAACGCTTCCGCCCTTTAAAAGTGCCATAAAACATTATGGAAGGGTTGTATTCATGTTAGGAGTATTTTCAAAGGATTTAGAAAGCTAATATGTAAATCTTACAAGACTATATAGAACATAAATATCATAAAAAAAAATAATTTCTTCTCTGCTGCATCCATATTATCGCAAGTCTGCTCCAAAATCCTCTACATTAATAGTCTGTCAATTCATCCGAGTCCATACAATAAAAACTGAACCTAAGGTCCAAGTTTTCTTGAGCATTAATCAACATCACATCAATCAAACCTGCACTCATCTCTTGTCTTTGCTTTGCAGAGGTTTCCTCTCTATCAACTCCGCAATGTCATCCAACGTGCATGAAATATGTAGCATAAACCTGTATAAAGGGCTACTTTCCATTTGATTATTCTATCTTAAGTCATTTATTACTAACAAAAATAGATGGAAGCTTTTATTCAAATATTTCACAATTCAAGTGAAAATAGAAAACATATTATTTTTTAGACTAAGAAAACAATATTTATAAACTAAGAATACAATGCTTGCTAATAATAAATGGCCTAATATGATTTCTTGCATGAAAACTAACCTTGAAAGAGCTTCAAATAGTTTACCTTTTGCTTATTAGAATCTACTTAATTAAACAATCAAATCAAACCCAGTATTGATGTACAGCAACATAGCACGCAAAGACATCGGTCAGCAGCAATACACAGCAAAAAAACAATGCAGCAACAGCAGCAAAGAGCATCAATGTACACAAACTCAATACGAAATTGGCAGTTTGGTGCTTTGTTGTGGGTCGATGGACTCTAAATTGGCAGTTTGGTGCATTGTGGCTTAATGAGGCTTTACTACTGAGTGCGTTGATGTGGTGTTGCTAATGAAGGAAGAGTGCTGCAGTGAGGGGCTTTTCAATGAGGGGCAACGAGCATGGGCGGACCTAGCATAGGGCTTGGGGTTGCATATGCAACCCCATCAAAAAAATTGTAAATCAAGTGCTGCCATCAATGTTGGAACTTGCAACCACATATAATATTTCTCAACCCTTTACCAGTGTACTAGTTAACAATTCTTAATATTAAATTATCTTTCATCAATAAATTTATAATATTTAATGTTAAAACATTTTTTAGATTGGCTAAAAGGCATCGCCGCTTTAGTTTGGTTTTAGAGGAACTTGTATTTTCTTTACGGCCTGTTTGGTAGGTGGTAATAAACGATGGTAATCGGAATGAAAATTAGTTTAATTTTGGACAAAAAATCTCATGTCTACCTTAATCGTCATGCTTGTCCAACTTTAATAATCTCATTTTCTTCATAAAATTTATTCCAATGTATTACAATTGGGAGATGTGGTATTAAGTGGTAATAAAAATTTATAAACAAAAAAACTTTTTTGTGATCAAGTTTCCTCACCATGAGACATGGAACTTTTGATGAAATTCTACTCTATAAATCATTCTCATTGGTTTTAGTTTTGAACCTTCTTTGAGTTTATGAGTGGACTACTTCTTCTCCTTCTTATTTAGGTTGCCCAGACCCATTTTCTAAATTCTATCATTTATTTTGTCTTATTTTAAAGTATTCTACCATATCATGCTTTATCAATGTAATGCAAAAAAATTGCTTAATTGTATATTGAAATGCATACTTACAAAAATTATGCTACCCCATCCCTAAAATCCTAGGTCCGCCCCTGGCAACGAGGCAGACAAAGCACAGGGGTTAGGAGTTGTGTGTTGCTGCTTGGGTAGGGATAACAGCTAGATGACACAAAATAATCATGTGCATTACAAAAATGCAGCTTTTGGTATGAAAATCCAATTTGGAAGCAATCAATTGTAAAAACCCAATTTGAAAAACAAGACTAAATAATCTCAAATCCACGAGTTCCAAAATCTCAATCTCCATACAAAATCATATCTTAATTTCACCAAATTGACACGCAAAAGAACCATTGCAACAAAACCCAATAACAAAAAATCTAATCTTTAGTTTAACACAAGAAAATAAACTTTGAACAGACCCAATTCAAAAACAAGAAAAAAAATCTAATACTCCATCTTAAAATCCACTTAGATGATGATAATGCTTCATGTAATTTGATGACACAATCTCTAAATTATTCCTATGTTGTAACTAAGCATGCTTAGTTATCAAAGATGACCTTTTTTGTTTAAATTTATGTAAAGCTCTATTTTAAAGCATATAAACTCTTCTTTTAACATTTGAAAAGATCAAAATCTCTAATTGACTTCTAAGACATTACAAGTTCATACTAAAGAATCCTAAAACAACCCAACATTACCACCACAATTCCCTTTTCAACTTACACACATATTCACCACAGCTTAACGCAACAAAAACTTTAAAAGACGCAAAATACACCCACAAGCAACGAGCACCGAATATCCAACATCTAAAACATAATACGAATGTATACTTGAAGTACAATAAGAATGAAAGATAATGAGATAGCACCCCTGTGATCCTTTCATACATTGGATCTAAGTTCTTAATGAGAGCTAGAAAACTCACAAGTCACAAAGGAGTTAATATTAGTAGGTGGTTTCCCCCTTTCATACCCAAGTGAATATTATGCGTTAGAACAAGACAAAGAAGAAATCAAAAAAATTTCATTCTTGTGTAGTACATAGCCACGAAAAGTAGCATTACATAGGATTGTAGAACACCCATATTTAAACAGCTAGTATTAGACTTTGAAAGCCCATTGTTGTGTAATCTAGCACATGGAGAAAATTGAGTTCCATGTTTCACATTGGAGCAAATTTCTTTATTTTCTCTAATTAAGCTAATTTAATTTTCTAAATCAGCTTGCCTGAAAACTATACATAGCAGCCACTTCACATAATCAAGAATAGAGTATGAGGATAGTGAAAAACTCTATATACTGGGATAAACACTGGCTAGAAAAACATTGCACCAATGTCCTTTAAAGTTTTCTTGCAATTTCTCATTACCCCTCATTGCCTTATTTTCCTTACAATTTAAAAGATTAGAAAATAGCTAAAGTACCCATAAGCGTTTTTCCTTGAAGAGCTTTAAGCTCATTTTTGTGTCCTAGAAAAATTGCAAATCTACAATTGAGAATTGGAGTCTTTTGGGCAATTTTGAGCAACTTTGAGCGAAGAATCACGAATTCAATATAATGTTACATTGAAAAGAACACATTCCCCTGCCAAAAAAAAAAAGACATGACCATCCTAAATGTGCCTATATATCTTGAACCGGATTGTTTTACAAGATAAAGTCAACATTCAACAATATTGGATGAATTTGGGATTAGGTCTATGCCTTTTTAAAGAACATTAAGATAGTCAAACAAACATTTGGACTTCAACCATCTAATTTCATTCTCAAATTTAACCAAGGTAAGAAAAAGTATAAGTTCTGAAATTCTCCTTAAATTCAAAGAGAATACAAGCATAAGCTAAACCCAGTGACATTTTGTAAAGAAATCCACAGGAAAAATGCAGAATCACCCAAATTAAATTGTAAAAAATAAAATGGAGCAAAACTCAAATTTTCCTAACAGTAATAAATTCCTCAACAAAATTTCAAAACAATTCCTCAACAAGAGAAATTCTTCTAGTCTAATAGAGCACGTACCACTTTCCCTTTGTAAGGTTCTAGTTTGATTTTCGCTGCCGCTCTCCCTTTCCCTCAGGTTACCATGTAATCGAAACAAAACTCCTAACAAAATCCAATCCCAACATGTGAACAAAACCCTAACACAACAAATTAAAAACCCATTGAATCAGAAAAATTAAAAAGAGTAAGTCTTAACTCAAATTAAACTTCCAACAAATTACACATTGATACGCAGAAAAATAAATAAGCGGATCTGCAAAAAACAAAATTTCAGCCCATTCAAAAGATTAAATGGATAAGACCACAAAAAGCAGTTGAAGCAAGGGTATGTACTGCAGTCAAAGAGCCATCTACAATAACAATTAAATAAAGTATGTCATCCCGAAACTTCTTTGACATATATAGCATGAATAAAGCTTGTTGAAATTTTTAGCAGTGTGCCAGCACCAATATTTTTTTGACAAAAGATAATACGCAGAAATAACACTTATCCGAATTTAATGCGATGCAATCAAATCAAATAATAGACAAAAGAATAGAATTTGTTGAACTGAATGCAACATTAATAGAGTCATTCGAAATCATTCAAAAACAGTAAGCTTTACAAACTGAAAGCTTGGCTTTTAAAAAATGAATCAAATGATTAACCGAATGCAGCAACTTCAATTTTATCGTTATACAAATCTATAGTTTCATCTCTTTTGAAATTGATATCTCATTGCTACTTAAAATTCATGAAAGGATAAGATCTTGGTAATACTCACCTCCTTTTTGTAACCCAGTAAAGTTCCCTGGCTACACCACTGAATTGGAAAGTTTAGGGGCTGGTTAACTGAATTTTTTATATAGTTGACTATTCCTTTATTAATTTAATGTTAATATTTCAAAATTAATTAATAATAAACCATTTAAAGAATATAGTTTGAATACATAAATAAATTATCCTGTAAAATTATCGCGACCCGTTCCCCGATATCCGAATATTTTCCGTTCTTGAGATCCGTGATCGTTATCATGACCGCGACCGCATTTTTACACCATGTTAGTCATATTACACTTTCATTTACCTTACCACTCTTACAAAACATGAACTGCTTTGTTGATAACAATTTTCACAACTCAATTTACATATAATTTAACCTTGAAATAGTATAATTCTCCTCATCTTTGAATGAGTTATAAGGGTATTCTTAACAACAAACACTCAATAAGAATTTCAAAATAATGGAAGTTAGAAGTTTTAATGGCCTATTATCTTATAATTATCAGTCTGCTAAGTCAATATGCAGGGGAGAGCAAAATGCTAGAGAAAGAACCACCCACTAAATTGAAAATAAACTAACCCAAAAGCTCTCATTACTAAAATCTCAAGAAGCCCTAAAACTTGAAGATCATCTAGTTAAACCAAAAATCCAAATCCAAAGGACCTATTTTTTAAATAAAGAACGCACAAATCAATCAATTAACACAATGAACTAAAATGCCAAATCCAACACAACTAAACACACTACAGAATGCACAAATCAATCCTTGTCCTGTGTGTGCTACCTATGCAACACAACTAATCTTTCCTTCCATTTACCCTTCATAAACGAAATTTCATAATCTCAAAACACAGCACAGGGTATATTGCAAGCAAAGCAAGATAGATATCACAAGCATCTGAAGGGCCAAAGCTAAAGATCAATAACCAGGGGAACAAGAAAGCCTTAACTTTTATATTCTGAAGCAAGATAGATATCACAAGCATCACGAGACACAGTACATATGCACATTGCTGGTCTTCAAAAACAGTAGAGAAGCACATTTTGCTTCACACTTCACTGTATGAATCTAAAACTCTGCACATTCATTACAATAGTTAGTGCAACATGCTGGAAAACCATCAATCTAAAAATCCAGTGTGCACATCTAAAGCGACCAAATAAAACTACACATCACAATTCTAAAAAATAATATCTGGTTGTATGAATCAGTTCAAATCAAAAACAATATGACCAGCACATATCCATTCTCCACCTAGATTCTAAATGAGACTATGCGAATTCGAATGCCCTTGCTCAGCTTCATTTGTCAAAAATGTGAATAACTTAAACCAAGAGAGAAAAAAATTAGTAACTTCTTTGAACCACAAAGCAAATATGTCGCTACAACCAACCATTTTTCTTGTCAATTTAAAAATTACATGCTTTGGTAATCAAGCAAGTCTTTGTTGATCAATGTCATCAGAATTTGGCATAATAAGTAAGCAAGGAATTCACTTAAAATGGAAATATATGCAAACAAACACCGAAAAGAATAGAAACAAGCAAATGGCAACCCAATTACGATGTTAAAATCAGACACTTTAATACAATTTGACAAAAGAAGATATAAGAAAATACATGACTTTTAATTATCCAATCGGATAAATTTCAAGTACCTCCAAAAATCTAAGCTCCAATTCAGTTTGTGATTGCTCATATGTCATCAAAACTCACCAAAAAAGTAAGTAAAAGAATAAAATTGTCAACCTGTATAAGGAAAACGGAAAACCCATAAAACTACAGGAACACAATAATTAAAAATATAGACCCAAAAGAAGCAAAACCTGGAAAAGAGATTACCTTCTTGGCTTTATCTAAAACAATTGTGATTTCTATGTTCTAATGATGCCATCCTCTAGATGCAACACATTAACACGATTTTTCATACAGATTCCGAATTTCATCTGATAATACAATAAAATTTGACCTTTCATTCAAAAAAACAAACGACCATATAAAACTAAACCTTGATTTTCATCCTAAAAAATAAATGAAAACCCCAAAAAAAAACCCTAAAATTTCATTCATAACCAAATTTATCTCTAAAAACAATAATAAATCAATTAATCAAATGCAATTAATAAGAAGATTCAATAACAAAATCAATCAGCAACATATAAGACTAAACACTAACAAAGAAATACATTAAACCATAATCTAACAAAATGTTTAAAACCAATCATCATCAGACATCAAGACCACACACATCAAAACATTAACAGAAAGAAATCATGAAATCAAAATTTAAAAATTACAACTCCAAAAAAAAAAAAGAAATCACTTGTGAAGATTCTTAACCTTATCCTATTCTTTCTTATTGTAAGAACCACCAATAATGACACCCTTCTTGAAGAAATTCTTTAACTCTTGTGGTCTTTCCTTGACTTGCTGCTCGAAACTCATGAGAAGAATCCAGAAAAATAAAGAGTAAGAATTACGTAAACTGAATATTGGAGAAAGAATTGAGCAAAAAGAAGGCTATTGTAGTTGGTTTAATAGGACTACGAAGTAACAAGCAGGAAGGCAGAATACGTTGGGCACAAAAATACAAGACAAGACCCGCATTCTTCTAGAGAACAAAATTCAAGCAACCAAAAATCCAACTCAAAACCCCTAAATATCTTAGTAACAAAACCCTTATCAATGAAGTGAATCCTCATTCATCTAGAAAACAAAATTTAAGCAACCAAAATCCAAATTAAAACCCCCAAATTTCTTAGTAACAAAACCCTAATCAAGCACCCAAATCAAAATCAAACCCCCCAAATGAAAGTGAACATTTAAAAGAACCAGATTGAAAAATTAACAACAATTCATCATTCCAAACAAACCTTACTTTTAAACTTACTTAAACTCATCCTAAACCTAAAATCTCAAACATCTAGAGGATGAAGAAGAAGCCAAATTAGAGGATGAAGATGAAGCGTAACAGAGAAAAGGATGGAAGAAGAAGAAGAGAGAGAAAGCAAAATGAGTAAAGCTAACCAATTTGCCATCAAGAGCTAAATCCGAAGTGGCATTTTCACTGTTCATGATGAACAGTATTCATGGCTTACACTCTTTTTATTGTTAGAGGAGAGGATTTAACATCTAAACTCGCGTAGCGTTGCCCATATACGCTTAAATTTTATTATAAACACTAGTTCGACTCCATAAAATAACGGTAATTGGGTTAGCACTTAGTAAGTAGTATATATATTATTTATATATATTATGATCATATGAAAAAAATTGTGTTGTGGGGCAGAATTCATACGTAAAAGACAAATAAAAATAAGCAATTTATTATTTATAAGGGTCGGAGGGGCGGGTCTAGGGTCTTGATATTGGACCCGGACTCGGACCCGCCAATTATTTTTTAGATCTAGATCTGACCCGGATCCGATGGGTCTCAAAAAATAAGACCTAGACCCTTAAAAAAGGGGCGCGTTTGGGGCGGGTCCAATAGGGTCCTGAACCCGTGACCATCCCTATGCAATTACCCTTAAAAAATCGGAAGCTTAACTCAGTTGGGAAGCTTATCAAATAAACGAGTACCTTCGGGTGTATGCGATGGTCAAACAGAGCTTGACCAGAAAACCATTGAATACCTGAAAATAAACACATACAACCCGGGATGGTCTCCGGAGCGGTGCCTCCGCCGCCCAAGTTAATACCCACATATAAGCTTTATGATGTAGAATAATATTTTTAGAGAGATAGAGACCCTTTTAAATAATACCCGTATTTTATAATTTATGAGCTAACCATTTCAATAATAATTAAAGTTGGTTATTTTCATGAATTGGCCTCCTCCTTTCTAAATGAAGAAAAGCCTTTTTATAGAATATTATAGCAAGCATGGTGGCAATTTATGCCACACATGGCATCTATTATGGTGCCAGTTATTGGTTTCATTTAAATTCCACGTGTCACCCACGTGTCGCAAGGGTTGCATGCCATGTGTCACGTACATATTACAACTTTATCCACTTTACCGTTTGCATGTGTTTAGAATGTGTGAGCTCATGAGTGTGTTATTTTTAGGTCAATAACTGTGGGTTTATATTTTATTCCCCAACAACAACAACAACAACAACAATAATAATAATAATAATGTACAATGAATTGGTTTACCTATTACAATGAAGTTTCAGTGATAATATTAATTATATTACACTAATACGACTAACGATGTACTAATACAACTAATACGAGTAAGAATATACTAATACCGCACGACGACTAATAATACATTAGTAAGAATAATAATAACTATTAATGCACTAATACGACTAATACTAACCTAATACGACTACTAGTACACTAATTCAAGTAATAATATAATAATAATTCATTAATACAACTAATAATACATTAATTCGACTACATAAATACTAATATACTAATACAATTAATATTATATGTACTAATGATACACTAAAATGGGTTATACTAATAATATACTAATACAACTAATATTATACTAATAATGCATCAATTTGATAATAATAATCATAATAATAATAATAATAATAATAATAATAATAATAATAATAATAATAATAATAATAATAATAATAATAATAATAAAAATAATAATAATAATAATAATAATAATGAAAATAATAATAATAATAATAATAATAATAATAATAATAATAATAATAATAATAATAATAATAATAATAATAATTAATAATAATAATAATAATAATAGTAATAATAATAATAAAAAGCATGGGAGTGAAACTCCTAGGGGGACCTGTGAGCACAGATCAGAGCTTTTGTCGTGATTTTCTTCAGGAGGGTTTCTAAAACGATCGCGCTCATGGAAGCTGTTAGCAAATTTCACGATTACCAATGTGAGATGCTCCTTCTTCGCAATTGAGCTGGGGTTAGGAGGTTGTTTTACGCGTTGAGGACTTGTCCGCCAGGTTCCTTCCAGGAGGCACAAATTCAATTCGGTAGTACCTTGCGAACTTCGCTACAGAAGATAGTCACGACATTCAGACAGGGTTTTGGAGATTGGCAGTGGAGGCTCGCCATGCTTCCCCTCAAGATGGGTGGCCTCGGTATTTACTCGGCAGGTGACTTTATCAACTATGCTTTCTTAGCTTCTCGTCTTCAAACCGACTCACCGCAGACTAAGATTTTAGCTAATAGTGATCTTTCCTCCCTCAGTTTGGCTTTTGATCAGGCTCTTGCTCGCTTTCGTGATCACTTTGGCCCGAATGCTTTTTCTCTCCAGGATATGCCCCCCATATGATGAAAAATTTGGCAGGGGCTTATTTTAGTATTGTTGAGAAAAACCTTGTCTCATAGCTACATGCTCACCCCTCGACAAGTTGCTATCCTCGGTTCCACTCGTGAAGCCCAATGCTCAGGATTTTTTGTTAACCATCCCCATTGATGGCTTGAGGGAGAAAATGAATCATCGTTAGTTTCGGTCGGTTCTATGCAATCGGCTTTCTATTCCCTTGTTCACCAAAGGCAATTTATGTCCTAGATGCAATACTCCCAAGATGGACATATGGGGGGATCTTGCTGTTCATTTCTCCATTGAGGTTGGCGTGAAGTTCCGCCACAATCTAGTCCGGGACATGCTCTTGGATATATGCTCCAAAGCCGGGATATCTGTTTGTAACGAAGCACCGATGGGGTTTTCTTCAAAGGATGGGAAAGACCTTAGGTCAGCGGATCTCCTTCTATTCAATTTGCTTCATGGCAAGGATGCTTGTGTAGACGTTACTGGATGCTCACCCTTTGCTGGCATTGGTGTTTCCTCATGGGTCCCTAGTGCTACTTTAGCACATGCTACAAATATAAAAACGAAGAAATACACAGCTAAGTGTGAAGATAATGGCTACAATTTCATCCCCTTCGCCTTTTCTACTTTCGGGGAATTAGGTGAAGACGCTCTTAACCTCCTCTCAAGGATTGCATCTTTTTCCTCGAGTAACTCAAATAGCCCTAAGTCTAGAGCATATATTTTTCATAAATTAGCTTTCAGTATTCAGAAAGGTGTGGGTGCTCAACTTGTTGCTCGACTCTCCCAAACTTCTTGTAAAGTCTTCTTCAATGAAATAAAATATCTTATAATAAAATAATAATAATAATAATAATAATAATAATAATAATAATAATAATAATAATAATAATAATAATAATAATAATAATAATAATAATAATAATAATAATAATAATAATATGAATCTGATGATGTAGCTGGTGAGGAAACCAATGCACAGAAACTACCAATCAAAGCGCTGAGGGCTTAACAAGGTAAGTAAACAAAAGGAAATAACGAGATTCATCTCTAACCATAACATTAGCCTGTTTAGCCTTCTCGAAACAAAGGTAAAGAGGCAAGGTTTAGGTGCCCTTTACCAAGGACTATGTCCATCTTGGTGCTTCACCCATAATCTGAATTGGCGTAAAGGAGGACACATCATAGAAGCACGGAAAAGTAATGAGATAAGTGTGGGTATGAGACATTGTAACAGCTAGATAATTCATGTGATGTGACCCCTCTCAATGGTGATAAATTCTCATGCTCCTTTGTCTATGGTGCAAATGATAAGAAAGATAGAGAAGAGCTTTTCGCTCAGATGGAGAACATTAAGGATAAGACTATAGGCTCGTGGCTCCTTATGGGTGACTTTAACTACATTGCCAACATAAACTAAAGAATAGGTCAAAGGCCACGCAGCAGTGATATGGATCCACTACGGAGGTGTATGAAGACTTATGAAATTCATGATTTGAAGAGCTATGGGAGATTCTTCACCTGGACCAAAAAGCAAGAAGGCGCAGCAAGAGTCTTAAGCAAAATTGATCATGTTATAGGCAATCTCTCTTGGGAATCTACCTTCCCCACATTAGAAGTTACCTTCCTACCAAAGGGGGACTTTGATTATACACCGATGCTAGTCAACTTATTCAAGCAACATATAAGGTCCCGGTCCTTCAAGCTTTTCAATCATTGGGGGAAACGACCGGATTTCTCGGGGGTGATTCATGATATCTGGAAAACTCCAATACAAGGTGTGAAGAGTCGTCAAATCATTCAAAAACTGAAACTTATCCAGGCTATATGCAATCAGAAATTCAAGAAGGATGAGCAGTCAGCAGTTGTACACGCAGAGCATAATCTTCTAAAAGCCCAAGAGGAGGTACATGCTAACCCATCTAATGTTCATCTTATTAACTTTGAATGTAAAATGACAGATCTTCTTCAGAAGGCAAAGGCAGATCGAGATTTGGTGCTACGGCAAAAGGCGAAATTTGCCTGGCTTACCATGGGAGATGAAAACACTAAGTTCTTCCATCAATCCATCAAGCACAGACATAGAGCAAACACCATCAATGTGCTTCACATGGGTTCTGAGATTATCAGCGGCCAGGCTAGGATCCAAGAGATCTTTCAAAAATACTACATAGATCTCTTATTCAACGATATTAAAAATAGATAACTCATCAACATGAATTTTGTTCACAAGGGTCCAGTCCTCACAGCAGCCCAACAAAGCCTCTTAACCTTGACGTTCTTTGAAGTAGAAATCAAGCATGCTCTCTGGAGCATCCATGAGGATAAAGCCCCAGGCTTAGATGTGTTCAATAGTGGTTTCTATAAAGCTTCCTGGCCAGTGATAGGATCGGATGCTATCAGATCCATCCTGTAGTTCTTTGATACTGGGATCCTCCCGAAAGCATGGAATATGACGGAAATCACCTAATTCATAAGACATAGTGTCCAAAAGGCCTAGGGGACCACCGGCCTAATTCTTGCTGTAACGTCCTCTAAAAATGCATCACCAAGCTTATGCAGTAGACTTAAGCTAGTCCTAGGGGCCATAATCATCCCTAACCAAGGTTCTTTTGTGGAAGGGCGAAGCATTCTCCACAACATCCTCCTGTGCCAAGATGTGGTGAAACACTATGGAAGGCGAAGCTGCATGCCAAGTTGCCTCATCAAAATGGATCTTCGAAAAGCCTATGATGCTTTAAGCTGGGACTTCCTGAAAGATATGATGATTTCTCTTAACTTTCGTACCTAGTTTGTATAGAGGGTTATGACATATGTTTCTTCTTCTCAATACTCCCTGATCATAAACAGTAACCCCTTGGAGCCCTTAAAGCCTAAGCGTGGAGTTAGGCAAGGTGACCCCAAGTCCCCCCTACTTTTTGTCACCGGCATGGAGTATCTCTCGAGGATACTTAGTGTAGAAGGTGAAGCTGCAGAATTCAAGTTCCACCCTAGATGCTCCAAACTGAAACTAAATCACCTTGTGTTAGCAGATGACTTGATGTTGTTTTGTAAAGGAGATATACAATCAATTTAGACCTTCCGCCAAGGGGTACATCACTTCTCCTCAAGCTTTGGCCTAGAAGAAAATTAAATTATGTTAAATCCGGTATCTACCTAGTAGGGGTCAGCGATAACTTTAGGAGGCTTGCAGTTGGTACCCTTGATTTTACTTTTGAGAACCTTCCTGTAACGTACATAGGCATGCCTCTCACCTCTGAACGGTATACAATTGTAGATTGCGAATACCTTGTGGATAAGATGACTAGTCAGAACCGTACCTGGCTCGCCAAGAACCTTTCCTATAAAGCCAGACTTCAGTTCGTTAACTCGGTCCTCATGAATATATCTAACTACTGGAGTGAAACTGTTATTCTTCCCAAGAGAGTCATAAACCAGATCAATGTTGTGTGTCGCTCATACTTGTGGCACGGGTCAACAGACAATAGAGATCCAAGGAATGTGAGTTGGGAGAAAGTCTGCAAACCTAAAAAGGAGGGGGACTTGGGGTTCAGAATTTGCAAACTTGGAACTTAGCAGCGATAGGCAAGATAGCCTGGCACACTAGCACCATGCAAGATTCCCTATGCGTAAAATGGGTACATAAGGTGTATATGAAAGGTGGCAGATGAGATCTCTTTAATGCACCCATAACTGGGAGTTGGGTGATCAAAAAGCAGTGTGGGATAAAGGAAACTCTGAAGGAGTGGATGAAAAATACAAAATACTCCATCGATATTATTAAGAACTTAATAATAAAAATACAAATTACAAAGACTTTGTATTTATCCCTTTGTTGATGACAAAATAAAATTACAATTAACAATGCTAAAATAACTTCAAGATTGTTTTGTAACAACAACCGTTACCCGAAAACTTGATACTTGTTGTAGGTGTGTGATCACTTTTATTTTGTGATATTTCCCCCACAAAGGTACTTGGGTTTGTTGATTAGAATTTCACTAAGAGATACAAACAACACAATATACTCTTAGTACTTAGAGTGTAAAACTTAATAACAAAGTGTTTAGAAATTATAAGAATTGGAAGCTCTAAACAAGAGCTAATTACTTTCTTGGAAAGAACACAAGCAAATGAGAATAAGAGAATAAGAATAAGAAAAGGTGTCTCTTTCTACTCATCACCATGCCAAGCCCTATTTATACTACAAAAGTGTAGTCTAAGGGTCTTTTCCCAATTAATCACTCTTAATGATCATATTGCTGATCACACAATCACTTCCATTAATATATGGCATTCATGAGCATTATTCACCAAAATATTTTTTTGTAACCTCTAAATTAAGAGTGGAATTAGTAGTGGAATCCTATGCAATCAATTGAAAGATTAAGAAGCAACCCAACAGTCACTCCTTTAAACTCCTTTTGGACCTAGTATTTTAATGCATATTGTCCCACTATTTTAGTAGTACTTATTGCTTATAAACTTAGGATTATTAGACACTAAATGTTCAATAATCCTCCCCCATTTAGGGTATAATACACCTCTCATTTACAAAACAAAACTTATTATCCATTTTATGCATCAACGATAATATCCCTACGGATTGAATTAACGCCTAGTACAACACACTTTACAAGTGACCGACCCAGAATTGATATCTATACGGATTTGAATCAAATGACCCTTCCAACCACTTGAAGATGAAGTACACACAAAATCAATAACATAAAGTCATTAACCTGACACAATATAGGCCGTGTCCGTATTTTATTCATAAATTTATCATAGTCGGTATGCCAATCTTCACTACTTGAAACACACACACTTCAAACTTATATAGGTAGGTTCTCAATACATATCAGACATAATTCTCTGATCCGGATACAACACCAAGAGCTTTTCTACTCTTGATCTTCAGAACTTTCAATGGACGAGACGACTACCTCGTTCATCACGGTCTAAACCAACGATGGGTCATTATACTTGTTGCTCACAAAAATAAAAAGGACTTTACCACATTGAATTCAAGACACGATGTTACTCATGTGTGAATTGGGCTTTTCCAAATGATCTTTACTGACATAATCTGATTCTAATTGACGCTTGTTCAATTGAATCCCTACTCAAGGCTTTCGTAAACGAATTCGCCACATGGAACTTAGTGTTCACATAGTCAAAAGTTATACCCCGTTAATGATAACTCCTTGCACTGGTATAACACCCCTGAATTTCCGACCCTCTAAACGGAACCAAAACCGGAAGAGAACGGAGGAAATTCGGGTGTTACATTTAAAATAATTTAAAATAAAGAAAAAAGATAAAATAAAATAAAAGGATAATGTTTAAGTTTGATTAAAGAGGTTATAGAAAAACTTTCAAACAAAATCCTACGGAAATTTCGGCAGCATCTGCCTTAAATTTTAACGCACCAAAAGAATCACAAACATTAAAACGTCATGAGAAGAGGCATTAATAGCCTTGTAACAAAATCACGGCGGAATGGTCATCGCGAAAACCTTTGTCGACATGCTAAGCATGGATCGTGGTTCCCATGTAAACACTTAGGTTTTCAAAAACATAACCAGCTAAACAGGCCATTCAAGATACTATAACGAAATATAAAGCGAAATAAACTTTGCAGCGGAACTAATTACATCAAAAGGAGGACACTCGCCTCAACCAAAAATATACGCAGTTACAATTCAAAAACTACATGTGTTGTCAAAAACAGTTAGGACATGGCACGTGTCAAGATTCTCACTCAATCCCCCGTATGCAATGCAAATAAACTCCAAAAAAAAACCTGCAAGTGCTATCTATGATACCCCTACTGCTCAACGTAAAGTCATAGACCAACGTGTCATAGCAGGGCCATCAAAGACAAGCCATCAACAAGGAAACAGACAGTACACGTCAGTAACTAACAATAAATATAATTATGCATACGTAACTAATAAACGATTTCGACAAAGCAAGGTGAGGAAGGTATCCAAACGTGTAAACCTCTACTCCATCTATTTCTCAATTCAATACACTTCTCAATTTCTTCACCGTCTTCTATCTCTTCAATTGCTCTTATATATCTTCTTATGTGACTAGAGGCCACCATATTGGGGTTTGCAAGACCCACATGGCAACACCTCAGCCAAGGACGGTGACGGCCATGCCGGCGCCCAATGGCAAAGTATGATCATACCCCCGTACAGCGACCATATATAGACGGTCCATGCCTCCGGGAACTAATCCAGCTGGGGTACCAATCCAGTGGAGTCACAGTAAATATCCAACTTAATGTCCCTTCAAATAAGGGGACTTATTCTCATTCCAATCTCGTACAATCCAACATTCTAGTCTTGCGATATCAGAACTCATTCCTACTATGTCTACGACTGATTTCCACTTGTAGCACTAACTTAATAATATTTAATAGCAGTTCATATCTAACATAGCTCATATAATATTGCTACGCAGAGAAAACATATTCAAGATACAAGAATTAGCTACTGCGTGTACTTACCTGCTGCTGCAAGACAACAAGTCGCAAAAATCACTTCGAATGAGGTTCTTACGGCCCTCTTATGAACCGGGCACCTATACACGTTAAAAGTAAGACTAATAAGCCTACTTCACATCATTCAAGGAGCACTGACTCCATACAAACTACACTATTAGCCGAACAAGTTTCAATTCAAACTAATACGCATTCTAAACGCACTCATGCAATAAATTCAACTCATGCTCACACATGAACCACGTCATCAATTCCAATCAAACCATAACATTAGAGTCCAATGAATTCTACACAAAGATGGGTTCAAGTGAACTAACGCGACTCTATGCTTGTGCTTTAATCAAACTACTAATGGGAAAGTTTAGGGACACATAATATATGATATTACACCAAATCATCAATCATATTACTTATGGTAGTGATGATTTATTACTTTTCCAAGGTTTTAGAATAAAACGATTAAGAATAAATTAAATTTGTAGCTTGACGAATTAATAACGATTCGTATAACTTGGGTCAAAGTCGTATAATTTAGCATCACCATTAAACATATCAATATAACGACCAAGCTCAAAACTAATCACCTCATCAAACGACTATAACCACGGACAATACTTTCATTAATGACAATCGCGACCTTAATTTTTCTTAGTAATTATTATTATCAATTATTCTACAACAATGGGTATCAACAATACTAGTCACACCACCATGAGTAAAGTCATATAAACAATAACTAGTCATCATTCATCAACCATGTCACATACACAAGCTTATACAAGATTTTCAATTATTAAACACCATCCAAGCCACAAACAAAAGTAGTACATACTACATTTAATTCATCAAACCCTAACTTATACAAGTTCAAATCATACCTTCTAATACTTACCCACTTTAAATTCTATCAAGATATAACTTAATCTAAACCAAGGTTCATCAATTTACCCAAAATACCACATCTAAATTCATTATAATATAAACTCTAAATATCTATTTTCGATTCACCATAATCACCAAACCCATAAAAAAAAATCAAGATAACATACTCAAATTTAACAAATATAGACTCTAAATAATAAGAGATTAAATATGAAAAAACATACAAACTTAAATTAGGTAAAGGATTTCTTACAAAGAGGGGGAAATATAGCTTACAATGAGAAGAAATAAGAGAAGAGGAACATGAGGCAGCCTAGGCTGCTGTCGGTGGTGGCGCGCGAGGTCAAGCCACCCGGGTGTGGTGGCTGCCGGACGTGAGAGAAGGGGAAGGAGGGTGGCCGCCGGCTGCTGTCTGGGCGGTGCCGCCAGTGGCTGGTGGGGGAAGGGAGAAGAGAGGAAAGGAGGAAGAAAGAGAAGGGAGAATGGAAATGGGTTTGTCTCTTAGAAAAACAAATTGAAATGACGGCTCTTGAGTCTTAACTGCTAGGGTTTTATTAGTACTCTTATCATGGCTATTATTATTAATATTAATTATTATTATTATTATTATTATTATTATTATTATTATTATTCCTAGATTCACTTTATTGAAATGCCCCCTTATAAAACTCGTTTTCATGTGCCCACACATTTTAATAAAATAATAATTTGATTCGAACCTCTTTAATTTAGAAGTCGTAGTTGTATTTTTAATATAAACATACGTTAATATTTAAATTCGTTTACAAACGAAACTTATTAAACTACTTGAAAATTAATATAATATAATTATAAAATCCCTAAAAGTTATTAAGATATTAATTAATGAAGTCGGAAAATCTCGGGGTGTTACAGACTACCCCCCTTAAAAAGAGTTTCGTCCCCGAAACTGAGGTAACAAGAGTACAACCCTGAAAAGTTTATGTTTCTAGTAACTCGAGAAGGTGTTTTTATTTATTTCAGCTCATGAATTGACGTACGAATCGTGTCCTTATCGACACCTTTGACACAAGGATATACTCAATCTATTAAAATATATTTATTCATGTTTCATTTTGAGTGTTTGTGATCACCTCCATTGGCCCAACAACCGATCACAAAGCATGTAATATCACACAATTTAATTAAAACAATTAATCGAAAACATGTAGATATCACACAATTTGGTTCAAATAATCAATCAAAAGCATGAAAATTGCGACATATTGTTATCTTAGACGAGAAAACGCATGCAAACACGCGAAAATCTAACGCATTCTACCCCCCTTAAGAATTTAGTTACGGCCCCGTAACTCACTAACATCAGGAAAAAGGTATGGGTATTTCTCGCGCATGGAATCCTCAGTCTCCGACGTTGCCTCCTGTGTGTGCTGGTTAGCCCATAGAACTTTCACTATCTTTATATATTTTCTCCTCGTACTGCGCACCTTAGAATTTAAAATCTCAATAGGCTTTTCTTCATAAAATAAATTCTCATCAAGGTCTAAGGGTTCGGGGTCTAGCACACGCGACTTATAAAGCGTATTACTTGAGATCGTAACAACACGAAATGTCATGTTATCTAAATTCTTTAAACAACTTTTCAACTTCTACGTGACCACCTAAGGTCGTACTTTGTGATAATCTTGCAATGTACGAAAGGTTCAACTATTGTAACTTAGACCATAAATGGGGGTAAAATATCAAAACAACAAAGTCTCAAAAGTAAGGAGTATAAAGTTGCTCAACACTTAACTCGTATTACCATTAAGCGCCCTAAACTTAAGGATACATGATTCTTACTAAACTGATTGGTTATCAACCCCAAATTGATTCACCATTAACTTTACTTATCATATCATAACCCTAACGTTTTACTTAACATGAAATGTTCTTTTCACTAATCATGTATGATCAAATTATTTTATAACATATTAAATTATACATCAGACTCGATTAGTAGATTAACAAATCAAATTAATAACTCCGAACATAATACATGTTTCAAGTGTATGATTTATTTATATGTACCACATTTTTGCAAGTTACCGTAGCTAATAATTATACGCTCACAACCATCATACTAATACACATATCATAATTGTTCAACAATACCCTCCTTTATCCATCATGATATTCACATTCTAATAACGATAATATGAGAATGATTTAGAATCAGGAATGACAACATAGAGGTCACCAACATTTTTCAGTTGTTGATTTACCATACGACTAGATATGTTGAAGTATAGGATTTATATCAAGAGAAAATCGCGAACTAATGTATGACTAAAGTAAGGCATCATGTACATATATATAACACCAGTACTAAAGATGACATTTTATGTATACATCACAAGAATTTCCAATATAAATAGCAAAGCGACACATCAATACAAGTTTGATAAGGTTGCGATACAGGTACTAATTTCACAATATGTAACATTTTCATCACAACACTGCCTCTAACTAGTTAAGACACCGTTACCTCAACCATATGACTGTTACATCAACAATTCTAACACTATACTAAAGTACAAACAACACAAAGCTAACAAAATAATGCAGCACTTGAAATTATGCATCACAAATATTCCCTTGCAAATAAGTGGAATTCAATCACCCTTCAACTTAAGATGCGAACTTAGAGATGACAACTCTAACATAAATGGTTGTATCAAAACACGTTAAAATTTCAAAACTCATTTCATTACATGCTTATTACGATCCAATGAATTCGTAACATCAAATCAAAACACTTCTTGACACCAGTGTTAATATTATCTAACTCTATTTATCGCATAATAATGATTTGTATAATAATTGATTTGGACATAATTCTTTATCTCGCTTCATCTCTAAATTATAACTATTCACATATTCATTTTCGTTTCTTCAATATTTAGATTTGAAACGCTTCTGACTTTTATTAGGACTACATTATCTTCATGAAGTCACTTTTCAAACTTAATTTACCACGTATCACACCAATCATTATTAAAACAGTAACATATGTAAAGTCGAGCTTCATTTGGAGTCTCATATAAACGTTATCATTTCAAAACACTAGCTAGCAGGATAAGTGATGATCAATGAGATACTCTAAAGTACTTAAAATATTTACTTGTATCTTATGTGTTCAAAGACGCTCATTTCACCTTATCATTAGATTATTTTTTTCCTTATGTCTTGTAACTGCCCAGAAGGCCATGAGAAAACAATTTTTAATATCAATGAATCTATTCTCTTTTTTTTTATCAAAATAAATTCAATTGTTATTCTTTTTAGTTAACGCTTTAAAATCATCACGATTCTTCTTCACATTATCATCTGATTAAAAAAAATTATCACGTATACAAGCATTTATTAAGACTCAATTATCAGTTTTTACTCATCAATAGTGCTCTCTCGTATCAATCCATAGGCTCTTCGCGTGCAATTTGTTTATGATGATTATTCTTTAACTATCCACCTTAACATAAAGTTACCAACTTATGTAAGAAAAGATATATTATGTATCTACGGAGTACAATCTAAAACCAGAGAATTTGCGAATAACACGTTTCTCCTTTGGTACTCAAACTCATGTGTCTTTAAGAAGGAAAAAAAAAAACGCATATTTCATCTGAAGAACCACATCAACTCGTTTTTGACAAAAGAGTAGTGATTTTAAAGTCGTTATCACATGACAAACATGAATACTATATTAATTAGGGTTGGATGCTTACGAAATTAAAATAAATAACAGGGGGCCCTTATAGTGTATAATTCATCAAAATATCTATAAACTAAATAACTCAGGCTAATAGGTTGACTATCGCTTTTACTCTCACCCGATTCTTAAGGTCTCACTACATACATAAGATGTTTAGGAATTGTTATATATTACATCAACCAATTTAAAGCATCAGTCTCAATCACTGTATGAGTTTGGAAAGCGTTATTGGTAGACATGACTATGCCACACAAAAACTCAACACCAATATCAAATGTTTTAACAAGGCATGGATGAAATTGATGTAGTAAGGGTAGTAAAATCATTCAAGGTAGTGTTTGATAACCATAGCCTACTAGTAAAGGGACATATATTATAACTTTTACTAATAAATAATAACATGATATAAGTCAATTTCAAGACATTTTCATATAGAAAAGTTTCAGGAAATACTCGTATACTACTAAAATTTTAATTTAAAAGAGAAAACCCCACTTTAATATTTAAACAACTCATTTGACTTTTGAATTACTTACTTTAGCTAGACAATTACATCTAAACAATCAAAGACTCAACACTTTACCTTAAAATGTTAGTGAGTTTTATATATATAGATGAGAACTTTATTTCTACATTTAGGATATACATTTAGGATATAAAGATATACATTTAGGAAGACATATTCTACAATAAAATTTTGGACAAGAACAATATAGAGTATTCCTAAAGATTCAATCACCACATTCATGACTATCCCTTCTATAAAATCCTTCAACTCAATCGTAACAACCCATTAGTACTATAATTGGATTATCAGCTTAGCCAATGTCTTCAAAATGATCCATACTACGATAAACATGTAATTCTCTAAGTCGTTGCACTTAATCCAAGGATCATGACACAAGCCAATGCAATGTACTATACTAATATGATACTTAATATTATTGATAACTAAGAAAATATATACAACGAAAAATTGGTGTGGTCGATGGTCAAACCCACCATAATGTAGAATGGTCATCATCACTTCCGGACTCTTACACTTGGGAGACATTTTCAAAATCTAACTGAAAATCATTTATATAACATATTAGGGTTGGTTAGACATTACTCCGAATTGTACTTGAAACTTTCGTGCACTTGTATGAGTTAAATAATTAATCTTTCACGTTATCAGGTACATAATCTGATTACTTAAACATACTCTAAGTTTTTACATCACTTCTTGATTATAATCCATGACTCGATGCATGACTAAATAAAATTTTAAAAAAAAAACTCACACTCGTGCTACCACTTCATTTACATAAATCACCAGCTTGACTTCAAAAACTATAATATTATCCTAAATATATGATCAAGACTTTATTTACAGGTTATCATATCAATTATCTAACTAATCAACTTCATTTACAATCACGTGTAAATATTATCCTATTCTTTATTTATTTGTTTATTTATTTTTAAATTCCTCATCCTTATTCGTGTTTACACTACTTACAATCATACTTGCGCAATCATTAACAATCTTCAAAAGAATTATGGTCACCACATTCTTTATAATGAGAAACAAATGTACTTGACAATGAAATGTTCAAACAAACAAATAAGCATTGAATTTATGTGTAAGATCAATATCGAACTCATAAGCTTTGCGAAAACAATTAACATGAACAAATGTTTAAGCACATAATACCAAAGTTTAACCATCCTTACAATCAAAAGGAAATACCAGTTACCACCAACTTCTCTATAAGTCCATTGTCCATACACTATTTGCCGTACTTAATATCTATCACGCAACTCATGAATTGTCCAACATACGTAACAATTGTCATTAAACTCGGATAACACATAAATCACATCTACTTAATTGTTTAGCATCATATCATCATTCAAACTACAATCATAACTTTTAATTATAAAAAAAATTAACATACATGAAAATAAGTTTTAAAATGAGCTAAACAAACTATTTATTTACCTATTCACGTGCAATGATAATCATATGTATGGCAATGTAATATGCACCTATCCCATATCTACCCCAAACTCTCAAAGCAGGTTAACTTCGAAAACAAAACAATGATCAGCATTAGAGAAAACACGAAGTGTTTAGGAAAGATAGGAACCACTGGCTCTGATACCACCTATAACACCCCTGAATTTCCGACCCTCTAAACGGAACCAAAACCGGAAGAGAACGGAGGAAATTCGGGTGTTACATTTAAAATAATTTAAAATAAAGAAAAAAGATAAAATAAAATAAAAGGATAATGTTTAAGTTTGATTAAAGAGGTTATAGAAAAACTTTCAAACAAAATCCTACGGAAATTTCGGCAGCATCTGCCTTAAATTTTAACGCACCAAAAGAATCACAAACATTAAAACGTCATGAGAAGAGGCATTAATAGCCTTGTAACAAAATCACGGCGGAATGGTCATCGCGAAAACCTTTGTCGACATGCTAAGCATGGATCGTGGTTCCCATGTAAACACTTAGGTTTTCAAAAACATAACCAGCTAAACAGGCCATTCAAGATACTATAACGAAATATAAAGCGAAATAAACTTTGCAGCGGAACTAATTACATCAAAAGGAGGACACTCGCCTCAACCAAAAATATACGCAGTTACAATTCAAAAACTACATGTGTTGTCAAAAACAGTTAGGACGTGGCACGTGTCAAGATTCTCACTCAATCCCCCGTATGCAATGCAAATAAACTCCAAAAAAAAACCTGCAAGTGCTATCTATGATACCCCTACTGCTCAACGTAAAGTCATAGACCAACGTGTCATAGCAGGACCATCAAAGACAAGCCATCAACAAGGAAACAGACAGTACACGTCAGTAACTAACAATAAATATAATTATGCATACGTAACTAATAAACGATTTCGACAAAGCAAGGTGAGGAAGGTATCCAAACGTGTAAACCTCTACTCCATCTATTTCTCAATTCAATACACTTCTCAATTTCTTCACCGTCTTCTATCTCTTCAATTGCTCTTATATATCTTCTTATGTGACTAGAGGCCACCATATTGGGGTTTGCAAGACCCACATGGCAACACCTCAGCCAAGGACGGTGACGGCCATGCCGGCGCCCAATGGCAAAGTATGATCATACCCCCGTACAGCGACCATATATAGACGGTCCATGCCTCCGGGAACTAATCCAGCTGGGGTACCAATCCAGTGGAGTCACAGTAAATATCCAACTTAATGTCCCTTCAAATAAGGGGACTTATTCTCATTCCAATCTCGTACAATCCAACATTCTAGTCTTGCGATATCAGAACTCATTCCTACTATGTCTACGACTGATTTCCACTTGTAGCACTAACTTAATAATATTTAATAGCAGTTCATATCTAACATAGCTCATATAATATTGCTACGCAGAGAAAACATATTCAAGATACAAGAATTAGCTACTGCGTGTACTTACCTGCTGCTGCAAGACAACAAGTCGCAAAAATCACTTCGAATGAGGTTCTTACGGCCCTCTTATGAACCGGGCACCTATACACGTTAAAAGTAAGACTAATAAGCCTACTTCACATCATTCAAGGAGCACTAACTCCATACAAACTACACTATTAGCCGAACAAGTTTCAATTCAAACTAATACGCATTCTAAACGCACTCATGCAATAAATTCAACTCATGCTCACACATGAACCACGTCATCAATTCCAATCAAACCATAACATTAGAGTCCAATGAATTCTACACAAAGATGGGTTCAAGTGAACTAACGCGACTCTATGCTTGTGCTTTAATCAAACTACTAATGGGAAAGTTTAGGGACACATAATATATGATATTACACCAAATCATCAATCATATTACTTATGGTAGTGATGATTTATTACTTTTCCAAGGTTTTAGAATAAAACGATTAAGAATAAATTAAATTTGTAGCTTGACGAATTAATAACGATTCGTATAACTTGGGTCAAAGTCGTATAATTTAGCATCACCATTAAACATATCAATATAACGACCAAGCTCAAAACTAATCACCTCATCAAACGACTATAACCACGGCAATACTTTCATTAATGACAATCGCGACCTTAATTTTTCTTAGTAATTATTATTATCAATTATTCTACAACAATGGGTATCAACAATACTAGTCACACCACCATGAGTAAAGTCATATAAACAATAACTAGTCATCATTCATCAACCATGTCACATACACAAGCTTATACAAGATTTTCAATTATTAAACACCATCCAAGCCACAAACAAAAGTAGTACATACTACATTTAATTCATCAAACCCTAACTTATACAAGTTCAAATCATACCTTCTAATACTTACCCACTTTAAATTCTATCAAGATATAACTTAATCTAAACCAAGGTTCATCAATTTACCCAAAATACCACATCTAAATTCATTATAATATAAACTCTAAATATCTATTTTCGATTCACCATAATCACCAAACCCATAAAAAAAATCAAGATAACATACTCAAATTTAACAAATATAGACTCTAAATAATAAGAGATTAAATATGAAAAAACATACAAACTTAAATTAGGTAAAGGATTTCTTACAAAGAGGGGGAAATATAGCTTACAATGAGAAGAAATAAGAGAAGAGGAACATGAGGCAGCCTAGGCTGCTGTCGGTGGTGGCGCGCGAGGTCAAGCCACCCGGGTGTGGTGGCTGCCGGACGTGAGAGAAAGGGAAGGAGGGTGGCCGCCGGCTGCTGTCTGGGCGGTGCCGCCAGTGGCTGGTGGGGGAAGGGAGAAGAGAGGAAAGGAGGAAGAAAGAGAAGGGAGAATGGAAATGGGTTTGTCTGTTAGAAAAACAAATTGAAATGACGGCTCTTGAGTCTTAACTGCTAGGGTTTTATTAGTACTCTTATCATGGCTATTATTATTAATATTAATTTTATTATTATTATTATTATTATTATTATTATTATTATTATTATTATTATTATTATTATTATTATTATTATTATTATTATTCCTAGATTCACTTTATTGAAATGCCCCCTTATAAAACTCGTTTTCATGTGCCCACACATTTTAATAAAATAATAATTTGATTCGAACCTCTTTAATTTAGAAGTCGTAGTTGTATTTTTAATATAAACATACGTTAATATTTAAATTCGTTTACAAACGAAACTTATTAAACTACTTGAAAATTAATATAATATAATTATAAAATCCCTAAAAGTTATTATGATATTAATTAATGAAGTCGGAAAATCTCGGGGTGTTACAACTGGGCTATGCCTAAGAGATATATGACAAGACTTACCATTATACACTTGACTATAAGCCCTACCTAAAACCTTCATGCAATCTGCATGAATTGCCACCGGTGAAATTGGCTTAGGTAACAAGGGTATCTCAAACATGAGATTCCTCAACCACTCCGCTTCACTAGACGCTGAAGCAAGAGCTATGAATTCCGCTGACATAGTAGAATCAGCTATACATGTTTGTTTCTTAGAAGACCATGAAATGGTACCTCCCCCATAAACAAACATCCAACTTTTAAGAAAACTTAAATTTGGTTTTCTTTTGTACTGAAGTTCATAAGGAGTCTCCTAATTCGTTCTCGTTGGAACTCGGTTAAGAATGTGACAAGCCGTCAACATTGCTTTACTGTAACGGTCCGGTTCGCGTGAGCCGGATAATCATATGAAAATATGAATCCGGTTCACCACTGGACACTTAGAGGGATAATTCCCATCCAAGATCGTTAACGTTCCAACGATAAGGGTATATAACTACGCATAAAATAAAACATATAGTAGCGACAGGTTTAACATTCACGATACAACTTGAGAACCCAACGGCCTCTACTAACGTAACGTTAAAACGAACTAATCTTAAATCCATTACACAAAAGTAAATTATTTCTACTATGATTATTATTACATAGAACGCGGTCTTGGGTGACGTGATCCTAACTTCAACCTCACTCCAATTCCCACTTGCAATTAACCTGCTAGTCGTCGATTGACAACGGAAGCAAGTTCAAAGAAAAACAATCCAATACACGTCAGAGACATCATACAAAAATATCAACAAGTGGAAAGCAAACAATGTGTTCATCCTAACATGCAAAGGCTCTAAAATATATTTATTCCAAATCCCATCTTGAAACGTTGCCCGTCCTTTTCGGGTCGTCCAAGTAATAATCCAATTTATTTGGAGGAATACACTTGGGAGAGCTAATCCCAAGGCAACCACCGACCTATGACGTTGCCCGTCCTGTTCGGGTTGTCAAAGGTTAAAGTATGCATACCCCCATGGTGACCGTAATGATCCAAAACTGCCATGGGAACAAAATTTATATAATCCATTCCAAAATATTAACCCATTGGGATAACCCAAAACATCCATCCTCAATTTCCAAGTTAAACTTCTTTCAAATTATTTGAGGTGTCTAATCCTTATGTGAGTCACAATGCATTATTCAAGAATGAAACAACACTACTTGCACAACCACATATAATGTATGGTCTAAGCGTGTACCTTTAAGCAACAGCAAAAACGACAATTCAAACGCAACAGGAATTTCACCCTCTTATGAATCGAGGTCCTATCAACAAACACACAAAACGAACACGTATTAGAACGTGTTTACACTTCTAACTCATTCCATACTACTATTATATTAATAAGACTTAGTAACTTTAATTGATTTCATTAAATTTCAAACAAATCAAAAGTCCGCTTTAAACCAGAAACTTAAATGGCTTTTTCTGACAGTTTAGAAAATTCAAATGAAAAATCCGACTTCGCCATTGCGTCCGGAACGCATCAATTACCTTGGACACCAATTTTCAGAATTTCTAAAATTCGTTTACTATTTTTAATTATTTTAGGCGTTTAAACAACTTTTTAATATTCCGATTTATCAAAGTAACACAAAAGACATATCCTATTTATGGGGATGTGAGGCGTCACTTTCCGGGACAGCTATGGCTGTCCGGAAATTCGTGCCATGTAACATCATCGAATTTCGATTAATAATTTCATAACTAAGACAATACCGAAAACCGAATCGTAAAACAACATAAAATCAATTTCTTAATACACAATCTCTTAACAATTTCAACCATCCAAAAATAAAACTATTTCTTACGTAAACTCTTACATCATCAAACATGAACCATTCAAACACAAATAATAACTTTAATTAATAGAATTCAATATTTGATCGTTGTACAAATCGATTCATCGTAAACTTTGGTAGAAATCATAAACCATATGATTCCAATCTCATATATAAATAAATCCAATCCCTTAAACAAATTAATTTTTGTCAAGGAATTGAATCACAAAAATTATAAAACATGAAAGTTTATATATATTTTTTTTTTATTCACACCACTCAACATCTCTTAACAAATTGAAATTTTGCTAGAGATATTAAGCCACAACAAATAATTTTCTTTTAAATATCAAGAGATTCTATTCTCATAACAAAACTATAATTTGTTAAAGAATATAAATTAAATAAGAAACTTAACACAATTGTATTAATCCTTTTAACAAATTAATTTTGTTAAAGAATTATACATTTAAAAATTACACAAAATACTCAATCCTCCAAAAGTCATAGGATTTCATCATAATTCAAAAGAAAGAAAATATAATTTTCTTCAAAAGAGAAAATATAATTTTAACAATTGAACTCCACTTACCCTTGGATAATAGATTGAATGATCACAAAGTTTTTTTTTTTTTTTTATATACTAACCGAAATTTTGAAGAAAAAGAGAGAAGTTTTCTTTTGTTTGATTTGTGAGCAAGTGCAAATGAAGAACAAGATGAAGGTTTACACCAATCTAGCATTTTAAGAGATAAAAGCAACCTTCTATCTTCCTTAACCCCCATCATAAAACACAATTACACCCACATTAAGTGAGGAGTTACAAAACTCCTCCAATGCCTTCCCATTTGGCCGGCCACTATTAAGAATTAACATAATTAAT